>CM035118.1:149064988-149366155 GCA_020205555.1 Panax stipuleanatus | reverse complement strand
AATTGGAAGAACTCAAGCCTCTACCTGAACTCCCTCTCTTTTAGTTGCCCTCAATGGTTCTAATCTAAGTCACAACTCATATAGATATATATATAAATTTCTTATACAGATGAAAGAAATAGAGTGTGAAGCATCCAAATGCAGTTAGAGCTCCTAATCAATCTCTATCCGTATTTATACAATTTGCCAGTCGTCTTTCAGGACTAAATATATGTGTGTATATATATATGCATGTACTCTACGCGTTCACATAATAATTTCTACTGCATTCCTAAATGTCACAGCTATAGCTAGCTGTATTAATGAACTCCTAACAAATTTAGGTACCGATAATTGTCTCCAAGTGTAAAGTAGCGTATACTATATAAAAAGTGAATACAAATTAATAAATGAAGTGCTGGCCATAACTAATTAACTATTTCGGGTAAGAAATTGGCACCACCTCAAGATATAATTAATTGAACAGAAAGTCGACCTAAAATAGAACCCAATCCATGTCTTCAAGTGAAAAAATGTGGGTTAATGTATAATTACCAAATACGTCCTTGTCAACCAAAGTTTTATAACGTGCCGTGCTTGCATGTGTACGTGTACTCGGTGCGCCCTAGATCGACTAATGAAAGAAAAAACTAATTGGAAGGTACTTACTATAATATGAGAAATTTACAAATACAACTTGTACTTATAGTAGTCTTTTTAAGTGGTTTACAATATATACTAACAATTACATCAATTAAAATTAAATACTCAAATTTATTTTAATTTAATTTTTTAAAGATTTCTCCAATTAACTATGAAACAAATTAAATGAATCTCACGATATTTGAAGGGGCGGCAATCGTGTCGTGTTTGACTTATTCATGTCGTGTCAGGTTATATGTATTATACTAAATAAGTCGACACTAACACTACCGTTTAATTGCTCGATCGTGTCAAGATTATCAATCCTAACACACTAACCCGTTTATTAATTGTGTTAAACGTGTCGATCTTTTTACATGTTTAATTAGTACATAATATAAAAAAATCAATTAAAAAAATAAACGTCATTTACTTATTTATTGAATAATAATATTATTTATTCATTACAATAATTTATATTTAACAAAATGCAAGATAACATATAGGGATGGGCATGGTGCGGTGCAGTTACAAGTAATATCCGCACCCGCACAAACACATTTATGCAATTGTTTGCGGTTGTGGTGTGGATGTGGTTACATAACCATTTTTGAGTAAAAAATATCAATTAAAACATATATTTAAAAAATATTATTAATTTAATGCTGCTATAAATATATAAAATTATTCAATAAGAGAAAGAAGTCAGATTTTCATTAAGAGTGATAATAAAAAAAAATTGTGATATTACAAACAAAGTCAAAACAAGATTATTTTAGAATTGAAAGAAAAAGAAATTTGTATAGCATTTCCTTAGAACAGAAAGAAAAAGAAATTCATAATAAGACTTCGATAATTATCAAAGGATAGCAGTATATGAATAGCATATCCTTAGGGACTATTTAATAATAGTCTTGTATACATCCTACCCATTTTAGTTTGTTAAAATTATGAGATTTGCTTTAGAGTTCATATTAGTTCAGATAAATTGGGATTAAACGATTTAACACACTAAATTATTATTGGAAACCTTTATACTTCGCTTAGGATTAACACGCATAATTAACAATACTAGGATTACCTAAAATTTTTAGAATTAGTACCAAGACATGGATTTCATTACTGCGTATATAACATCAAAGGTTATAATCAAGACAAGCTTATAACCGTGCAAGGCACATATTATCTTTTTTATATATTTTTTATTTGTCAAAATAATTAAATTGTAAATTTCTTTTTTAAATTATATGGACAATGATTCATATATTCAAAGGGGGATGGGAGCTCCTATGCTTCAAATTAAAGTATTGTAATCAAGTCATCCATTGCTTGATCCTAAGGCTTAGGCATAGAAATAAGCAATATGCACAACAACTGTTATTAGGAGTCTAACAAACAGTTGTTCGGAGCTTAGGTGCTGTTTGTTTACATCTGATTGCCTCTTAATGGACTGCCTCTTATTCGCTAAGAGGCATGATGCTGTTTGTTTTTTTTTGTTACCTCTGAATATCTCTTAATCGGTAAGACAGAAAATGAAATCTTAATAATTAAGAGGTACCTCTTAATGAAATTTTTTTGATAATTTTTTTTTATATAAATATATTCAACAATATTATTCACTCATTTTTATTAAATTGAATATTTAAAACTATTAAATAAAAATTTACCCTTTAAAATAATAAAATAGTGTCATTAAGAGACAATTTACTTTTTAGTTATCAAACAGTTTTTTAGATTCAGACCTCATAACCATTCAGATGATCTAATTTATTAAGACATCATAATTATTTAGATCTTAATCGTCAGATTTATCAAACACAACCTTAACCCACTTAACAAATGTTTATTTTATCCTTGCTTAAAAAAAACAAAACTCTGCATAACTATTGTGCGAGAATTTGTTAACAAAGTCGATATGTACCTACCGCACTATAGTTGTGCGGTAGAGAATTAACAAATTAAAGTGCTTTGTTTTTATCTCCCCTGTTCGTCCAACTGAAATCACACCCCTTCTCATTAGTTCTCAATACATTATTTTCCTGAGCAAATTATCAAGCAGATTGTGTTACCAATCATAAAGTTCATGGAGTTTCAATTAATAGCTTAAATTATTTTTCTATTCATTATATACCTATAGAGAGAAATTATGAAAAGGAATAAAAAGAAATACATTAATCTTAAACTCCATTAATGGAGTTTCAAGTACACTCACATACAGTAGAACATCTATAAATTAATACTTAATAAATTAATCATCTCTCTAAAATAATATTTTTCCCAGTCTCGTCTTGGGCTAATGGGATAAATTAATAATTTAGATAAAATAATAAAATAATAATTTTTAAAAAGACCCTTCTATAAATATATGGTCCCATCAAAATCATAAATTAATAATTCTTTTAAATTACAAATATATCTAGGGTAATCTTGTAAAATATGATTCTATTCTCGTTTGTTTTGTTTTGAAATTCAAATCTATCTTAATTTCATCCTTAATTTTTCTTGAAATTCAAATCTAATTGAATTTCATCCTTAATATATAGTCCCATCAAAATAATGTTTTGTCTTAAAATCCAAATTTAATTGAATATAATTTTTTTTAAAATAAAATGTGCATGTAATTTGAAAAGTGGATACAATGAACATTATTTAATTATTAAAAATAATTAATATCACTTACAATGAATTCTTTTATTACATTAATTTAATAAGTATGATACATTGTATTAAAAAAAGTATAATATAAACATCAATAAAATGCAATAATTTTAATGTAATTAAATTTATGTTCATCAAATAAAAAAACACTCTGTAAATTAATAAATTATCGATTAAATAATAACTCTTTAAATTAATAAAATTTTCCAATACTCCCAACAGTATTAATTTATAGAGGTTCTACTGTATATTGTTTCAAATTTTAAAATTAACACAAACCCATTTAATGTTTAGCAAATTCGCTACATCAAAACGTAAATTTGTGGGGTTAATAAATGGCCTTTATGTTGTTTTTTTGGAAGATCGGTTGCCAAAATCCAAAGCTTTGAAAACTTTTGATGAAATTATTTTTACAAATTGTATTTATAATTTTGTTATAATTTTAAATTATATTTATAGTTTTATACTGTATTTCTACGATATTAGTTACTTTTAAAAAAAATAAGTCAATTCTTATATTTATACGGTCAACTAGTATAAATACTGAAGACCTGGTCGGATTCATGGACGAGTCGAGTATTTCGGCCGGATTCTGAAATTGGGGCACCAGTGAATGCAATTAGGTACTTGATATAGTAAATTATAAGCTTAAATATTTTGGGGGGCGACTTATGAATTTGATAGTATTTGACGTAATAAAAGTGTTATTAACCCTAAATTATAACGTTATATCTTTTTTATTTTCATATTATTTTAATAAAGGTAATTAATTCTGTTAAACATTTCAACCCGTTAATTATGTGTTTGACCCATTTAAATTTTGCGTTGAACATGTTCATCTGTTTATGACACAAAAACTATTTATACTTAATAGTTAACACTAATCTCTTATTTTAAGTCGTGTTAAAAATTGTCACCCTAATTCATTACTAGTATGTATACTACATAAAGAACTTATATTTAATTGTAAATGATTCTAGCTCCATGGAAGAATTAAATGTTTGCTTTTGCCACCGGATACAGTGCATTGATTTTTGTAGGAAAAAAGTACATAATAGTAGTAATAAATAGAAAAATTTAATACCTCTGTCTTAATTTGACTTCCCAGTTGACTGAGTGCTTACCTTTCTAGATTCTTCTGGCTAGTCCGCTCATAATTACTAATTGAGGGGGCGAGCTAGAGGAGGTGAACCGAGGACCACATCCTCCCATAGTACGTATCGTGTGGGATAAGTCATTGGCCGATAGGGCCACGCTCTCTCGTGCTTGCCGGTAATTTAGAATTGAATTTGTAATGTGAAAGCCCGGAAGAAAAAAAAGTAAAATGTAATGAGAATATTTGTTTGCTTTATTAAGTAATAACTTAATTTGGAATGGCTAATTTGTCTACAACTTTAGAGCAAGTACTGGATATATACGTCTATATTGCATGAGAGTTTAAATAATCACCTCAGCACATAATAAATTTACTATAAATAAATAAAAATATTTGAATATGTGTATTATTCTACTTTAACCTTTTGAACTGTTATGAACAAATTTATTATGTAATTATAAATAAACAATGTTATCTGAAAAAAATTAAATATAAACTTTTAAACAATAAATATACTATCAAAAATAGAATTTTAGAAATAAAATACTAAAATATATTAATAACATTCTATAGTACATAAAATAAAAACAAAAGACTACAACAACATTTATTAAATTGGTTATCCAATTTGTTAATCAAAATCAAAAATAATTTGTATATTACAAAATTAGTTTACAATAGTAAATAAGATAGATATTGAATGTAAATTTAATTGTCTATAAGAGTATATAAACAAAAATATAATTCAAGACTACTTACTCATCCAACCACAAATTTTAAGATAAATCGTTCAAAAACATTCATACGCATTCAGAGTTTAAAAATTGTTAAACAAACGGTCTGAATGACTTATTCGGTCAGATTCAGACTTGGGGGTTATTTGTTTGCATCTGAATGAGTTTAAATGACTTTGAATATTGTTGGGAATTGCTATATTCAAATTTGATGTTGAAATATTTAAATATGCATGTATTATCAAAAGCTGTAAAGTCCGTAATAGATCATATGTATAAGGACTTAGATTAAAGATCAAAAATGTTAAGTTGATCTAAGCTGAACAATTATCATTCTGTAAAAAATTTGAAGTAGAAAGATCAAGCTTGTTAGGTTGGTTTCTTGAGTTGTAATAGATAGGCCTAAACAGATTCATAGTTGGTCGAGCCAGCCAAGAGATTGCAAAAGCCAAGGCAAAATCGTAGTGTGTCAAGAAAGCCTATCTCGGAATCGCAGTTTGTCAATAAAGCCACTTCCGAAATCGTAGAGACAGTCTGTCGAGTGCCTGCCGAGCCAAGTCAAGAATCGCAGGCTTCTCTCGAAATCGTGGAGTTTGCAAGTCGTCGCAAATAAAGATCATAGTCAGTCAAGTACTTTCAAAGCTAAAGAAGAATCGTAGAGTACTCTACGATTCTCATCAGTTAAGCAATCTAGAATGAATCGCTTACGAGCACTCACCAACACACAACGATCGTAGTGAGAAGACAACGATCGCAGTGCTCTTCAGTTAGCATTAGAAGTGTCAAAATTCGTCCTATTTGATGAAAGAGGATGTCTAACAGTAAAGACTGACATATAAACGTTGACATTTCGGGAATCTCAATTCTCTCACAAATATCCTTAGTTTAAATCAAAGAAACAAAAGAGAAAAGAAAAGGTGACTTCCAACTGGTCTGCTGAAAGCAACTTTTCAAAAGTGTTAGGTGAGAAAGCAGTCTGCAGTGTCAGGCAGGTCAGAAAGGAGTGCACCATAATCCTAGAACGTCAATATCAAGTGCTCAGAACGTCTGAAGCATTAAATGCTCAAACGAAAGATTTTCAACAGGAAGAATTCAAATACTCCTACATAAGGCAAACATATTGAAGATTTCAGATTAAGCAAGAACGCACAAATCACAAGAACATCTGTCAAAGCCAAACTCTACGATCCTGACGAAATATCTTGTTTCACTACTCAGTTCTTCAGAACTTATGCTTAAGGCAACTGAGTAGCACCACAAAGAACAAACTTTCATCACAGAGCTACCAAGTCTGTTGGGCTTGAAGAGTTCTCAGTGAACTAGTATTCCAAGTCTGCTGGGCTTGAAGAGTTCTTAGTGAACTAGAGTTCCAAGGCTGCTGGTCTTGAAAGAATCTTAGTGATTCAAAGTTGTACCTATATCCTTAGTGAATTTCCTACTAGTGGAGTAGAAGAGTGGATTAGGAGTCTTGAGTACTCTGAACCATTTAAAACAACTGTGTCATTTACATTCTGTCATTTACTAACTATCATATCTGCCATATCTATTATAATTGCTATTTGAACTATAACTGTGGTTTTATCTTAAGGGGAATAGTTAAATCATATATTTCGATGTGGTTAATTAATTATTTAATTAACAAATCTATTAAGTTACTATTGAAAAGTAAAAATGTGACTCCCCCAGAATAGGTCCATTCAACCCAACCCATTCTGAGTCGTCAAATACATGGTACAGAATTCAAATACAAACTTTATATCATACGGTCGTGCAAAATACGACCACACAACTGTGAGTCTCAGTACAAATATGTAGAAAATATTAAGATTCAAACTAAGTCTTCATTACAATTATTATCACACTATTTATCAGAAATAGTGAGGACTACTACTGCTCTAACTCGGATCATCACTCTGTCCCCCGACTAGTCCCCGCAACATTCTCATTTCCTGAAGAGGACAATAGATGAAAAGGGTGAGCTCAACTAGCCCAGTAAAGAATATTATGACTAAGATAATGAAAAATAAACTATCGTTAGTCTTCAACAGTTCAGATAAAATATTATGGACAACAAGTTTTAGATCAATATTCGCAGCGGAAATAACAAATCATTAGAAGAGTTAAGCAGAGAATGAAGTCTACTATCTTCTATGATTTAAACGTCCATCATCAATATTTTATCCCTGCAACATCAATCAATAAACATCTCGAATCAAATATTCATCTTTGCACTACAGGCCAAAGATATTCATTTGCATCATCAGTAGTCATGTTCATCTCAACACCTGTCATCTTTGCACTACAGGTCAAAGATATTCATCAGGTAATCATTCATCTTTGCTCTACAGGCCAAAGATATTCAGTTACATCACCTTTTAAGACTGAGGATGATGAAAAACATTTTAAAGAACGAATCCAGTGAGATAAAAGACAAAGATCAAGTATTCGTATTTCAGTTTATCAAATTCACAAATACTTTGTAATAATCAATTGTGGAGCAAAATTCAAGAATAAAGCTCAAAACTTGGATACAATCAAGGATAGTAACCTTAACAAGCAATTTGGACAAATAGAAGAAAATTTAATTTTTCCGTGAATAGTGCCGTATACGTGAATAGTAACCCCGACGGAAAAAGTAAGAATTTCAACATAAAATCCATGACAATATTTCTGTATAATGATATTGAAAAGAATAATATCATTTACGAAAAAAAAATAACATCCCTTACCTCAAAAGAACAGTACCTCTGACTGGAATATCGAATATAATATCGAAGGAAACTTGCACTGAATAGTAACTCTCAAAGTACTGAAATACTCACAAAAATACGCTCGATATTATAGAGAGAGAAAACTTCGAATTCTAGTGTGATTTTCAATTCTAACCTAAGCACCCTATTTATAGGAAAAGCTTAGGATGCCAAAGGAGACTAAATGAATAAAATAATATTTTTTTTCCAAAATTTTCCGCCGCCTGGCGGCTTTCAAAATTTTCCACAAAAGTGGGTCCCACCCACTAAATAATATTTATTTTCCGAAACTTCAATAATTCATAATAAATAGCCCCTTTGTCAGAAAAATACAAATTCGATGTCCTTTCATAGGAAATTTAATTCTCTACAACTTTGCAGAAGGAAGTTTTTTCAAATTCCAAACATAAACTATCCGAAATCCATAAACGGATGATTTTTCACACCAAAATACTGATAAAAGCACAAATTCCTTCTTTTATATCCACAAAATAAATATTTCCTTATCATATAAATCAATAATTAATAATTCACAAATAATATTATAGAACTACAATATTAACAACCAGGTCGTTCCCAGGACAGAGGGGGCCTTCCGATAAGGACTTCTCCTTACTGGCGCGCAATTAAATAACCCCTCCTAGACAGAACTTCCTTAGACATTGTCAATAATGCTATCTAATAATATTATTCAAATAATATGAATTATTGAGTTGATAACGTGAAATACTGTGCAACGACAATTATTGAATCAATACTACAAAATATCAACTGTAGTCATTATTGAATCAATCGTAGCAATTATTGAGTCAATAAAATATCAATGCAGCAATTATTGAGTCAATAATATAAAATATCAACGTAGCAATTATTGAGTCAATAATATAAAATATTGAACAGTAAATACTGTAACAATAATTGAGTAGGTTCCTTCTCACGTAAGACTCAATAATTCAAAATACTGTGCAATACCGTGTGCTACTGTGCAACACCGCGTATTACTGTATTTTAACCACCGGGTATTTCAACAGTACTAACGGTAACAACTACGCCGTTATTTTATAAAAAGGTTATTTCTGTCGCTTTCTATATCCGACAGTTATTCCATTGTGGGGTCCACAAATAGCTGCGCCGTCGTACGAATATTCCCCGACAACAAGAATATTCCACGACCAAACGAATATTCCCCGACAACAAGAATATTTTATAACCACTTGCTCATTTTAAAAATGTTTGCACATTTCACCCATAACTTTAAACTTTTATCAATTTAACCATTTACTAAATAGAAAAATTGAATACTTTTATTTCATAAAATTCGGGGTCTTACAAAAAATCTTAAAATATCTATTCAACCCCCCTTTCTAGATAACTATTGTGCCTCCGGGAACTAACAAATACGTCTGAAAGTATCTGAACGATTCATCTAAAAAATTATGGTTGAAGTAATGTTGAATAATGTTTTTACCTACCCTCATAAACAATTAAAAATTATATTTAATATCTATCTTTTTTACTATTGTAAATAAATTTTGTTATGTACAAATTATTTTTTGATTTTTTTTCTTTAGCAAATTGGTCAATAACCAATTTAATAAATATTGTTGTACTCTTTTATTTTTGTTCTATGGTCTGATAGAATGTTATTAAATTTTTTTAGCATTTATTCCTAAAAGTATGTTACTAAATAGTATACTATATCAAATATTGTTCACAAGTTTATATTTAATTTTCTTAGATAATATTATTTATTTATAATTACATAATTTGATGTTATAGTTGATGAAATCTTAATGTTGAATTTTTCAATTGGAGAAAATAGTAGACATTATGATCTATTTGACTATTCTAATGAATTGTTTATTTTGCTACAGTTATTTGTGAAAATTTATATCATCTATCACATGTTCTAAAACATCTGATTTATTACTATTGAAAGTTAATGGTAACTTATTTATCTTAGTCATGATATTTTTTACTGGGTTATTCGTACTCACATTTTTGTTTCATAATTTCTTTCAGGAAATATATACAACACTGTAATAATTTTAAATAAGAGAATTTGTGTTTGTAGTATGTATTTTGACAGTTCAGGTTGGGTGGTATAAATTCAAATTTGGGAGCGACACAAATAGCATATTAAATTATAAATTGATGTGAATTTATTTAATTTTAGTTGATACAATTATTATAACTATATTGTATATAATAAAAGCTATTGATTGCAACATTTATTTTATGAGTCATAATAATTTTAAAATTTAATATGTCATTGTTTGATATCAAAAACTAAATTATATCTCTACTTTTAAAACTGATGTAGCACTATATTTAAAAAAAAAATGCATTTGAATCTACTATTTCTGTTTCTTTACTGAATAATATAGCAATGTACATTACATTGTATTTTTTAATAAATAATAACGGTTATATTTCACTTTTCCCTACCTTTTCCAAAATAAAAATGATTTATCCTTAGATTACGTCCATATTTATTTCACAAGTTTCATGCACACCTCTAGCCCAATTGGGGGAGCGGTGGTATTCAAGTTTGAATATTGTAGCCAAGGTTCTCATATCCAGATTGGTTATTAAATTAGAAAAGATATCAGATGGATGAGTTATTGGTTCAACCGATCGTCGAACCGTTATTGATTCAGTGACGTTATTAATATTTTAAAATATATATTATTATTAATTAATAAAATTTTAAAAAAATATTTTTTATGAACTAAAACATAATATATAAAATTGAATTACAGTATTACTAAAGTGGTTAAATTTAATATTAAAACTTTTTTTGTACAAAAAAAATTAAAAAAAATTAGAAACCAATTCATTTGATCAATTAACCGGTTTTATCGGTTGACCATCGGTTGAACCGATAATCAACAGGTTTTTGACCAAATTAATAAAATCTAGTTGAATCGGACCAATTTTATCAGTTGGACCGGCAGATCTGTCCGAATTTAATAACACTGATTGTAGCCCATAATTAACCTATGTTTGGTAAAACTAGTTTCCTTTCCTTTCCAAAATTAAATAATAATAATAATAAATAAATAAATAAATATTGGAAAAAGTACTGGGCGGGCAGTCTTTAGGACTTTTATAAACTTAAATGTATGTATGTAATAAATATATACAATCAGCCAACGCCCACCAACAGTACTATTGTCCATACTACTGCACTTTAACTTAATACTAGTTCAAACTGAAAACAAGATTTAAATAAAGAGAATTGATATTTTATAAGAAAAATTGATATTTTTATAAAGTTCTTCTTATATGAATAATAAATGGGACTCACGTTTATGTGAGTGAGGTCTTGTGAAAATATCAATTTCTCTTGTGGAAATATCAATTCTCTAAATAAATATTCAGAATATTATATATTTCTTTTTCGTTTACAAGGATACATCATCTTTTCTCTCTCACTCTTATCAGTATGACATCACATTTTAACATATTTTAAATCTGAATTATAAAATGAAGACTCTCCATTTAATTTGAAATGGAGAGGAACCCTAATTCCTCCGTAAATATATAGTAGTAAGAGCATCTCCAAGAGTAGTAGTAAAAAAAACTCTTCAAATTGAAGTTTGTTGACCTATTTGGCAATTTGAAGAGCATTATTTGCTATTTTTATATTTTGTGCCTCATCAGTCTCTTCAATTTAATGAGTTGTACATCAAACCCATCAAGCGTAATAAATGTTTTTAACATTTAATTGTAGATTTGAAGAGTGAGAAGGAGATTACAAATTTGAAGAGTAAGAAGGAGGTTACAGATTTGATGACTAAGATTGAAGGAGTTGTTAGAGAAGATTTTCTGATGTGACTCACTTATTTGAGTATGGCAAAGTAATTGAAGAAATTGTTGAAGATAATCTAATAGTTACAAGACTCATGTTTTCTTCAATTCTCATGATCTGTCCATATTAATTGCTTCCACCAAGATAAGTCAACCGAATTTCAATACTTATAGATCGTATAAAATTGTCAAAACATATTTTATATTCAAATGGATGAGCTAGGGGCTCAGGAGTTCTCCACAAAATCCAATCGTAGAAAACAAATCAACATTATACTACTTCCGTTCCCCTCCCTAAAATTTTAAAAATGAGACTATTTTAATTTAGAACCGGCCGGGGTTTGGAATAGTTATTACACACATATATATATATATATATGGAGAACGATTCATAGCAAACGTTATAAAAAAAGAGGATAGTCTTACAATACATCGCGATTCTCCATTCAAAGATTGAACAGTTAAATAGAGTTTTCATCCGCAGTTTAATTTTCAATAGTCTGCAGTATTAAACTGTAGACGTCCCGGATTATCAAAATATCCCTCCTTATACTAAAAAAATCTTTGGCATCCACAGTATTAAACTATAGAGCCTAGTGTAAAAGAGGAGAAGAAAGACCCCTCTCTCAATTTCAATTTTAAAATATCAAACATTCTCTCTAAACTCTCTCTTTCTTCTTCTTCTCTCTAAAAACTGTGCGTAGAAATAGATTACAATTACATATTATTGTGTTTTCATTTTTTCTTTGCAATTAGCCAAAAACACCCTACAGTGGAAATTGGAATTGCTTGATGGTGAATTGTTTGGTGACCGAGATAATTGAGGAAGTCAAATTAGAAACTATAATGTTATGTTCTAACATGGTCATAAATTAATTGAGTTGGCTTTGTTTGGATTTATGTTGTAAAATTGTCCAATATTTTGAGTTTAAGCTAGGATATTCGTAGATTGAAAAGTAGTTGCAGGAAATCAGTATATCCAGCACATACCTCCACATACCTTACCGAAATGATCCGAGACCTTGCCGAAGTGGTCTGAGACCTTGCCGAAATCGTCCGAGACCTTGCCGAAGTCGTTCGAGACCTTCTCGTCGCATCCCTGTGTCCATTCAAATCTTGTAATTAGTAAGTAATGATTCTTGTTCTTGTTTTTTTGACTATGACTAGGACGAAGTAGATATTATTAACTTGCAATAGTTCTTGTGGGCTTGATGCTTGACAATATTTCATTCCTAACAGATTTTTTATCGAGAAAGGCTCAACGGACACTATAGAGTTGCTATTTTCATACTGTCAAACTTCCTCTCTTCCTTCCCATTTTTGGTTGCAATTTCATTTGTTACCGAGACAATCACGTACTTCATGGTGATTCGCGTTTGAAAGAGGTTGCAATTGGGTAGTACATAGCTTTTGATAACGGTACGGTACCATAAGGCTCCGTAGTTTAATATTGCGGATGTCTTTTTTTTTCATCCGCAGTATTAAAGGAGGGATATTTTGGTAATCCGTCTCGTCCGCAGTTTAATACTGCGAAATACTTGAAACTAAACTGCGGACATGAGCTCTATTTAACCGTTCGTTCTTTAAATAGAGAATCGCGATATGTTGTAAATATATCCTCTTTTTAATAATGTTTACTATAAATCGTTCCCCTATATATATATATATATACATACACACATTTGTATATAAATGAAGGACATCAAAAAATAAAAATTATCATTGCATGTTAGTATGGTCCCATTCTGATCATATAATTCAAATGAAATCCTTGGTCATGTGGGTTACAAATTGTTGTCATATATATGTGCACTGGCGAAGCCATGAACATTTTTAAGTGGGATCAAAATTATTATTGAGTTATAAATAATTTGGCAAGAGTACGGGGCAGTGTCTCCGAGCCAATTTTTTTTAATACTTTTATACTTTTAGGTGACACACACACACACACACACACACACACACACACACATATATATATATATATATATATATATATATATTACAATATAACATTATAATAAGTAATAATATATGGTATATATACACTATATTAACTCATAATAGACTTTTTTAATCATAATTGTTCATAATTAATTAATTAATTAATTTTAAAAATAATATAAATTAGATTATTATTTAGTTTAAAATATTATAGAAATATATACATCTATTGAGAGGATATTAGTCATATATGGTTAAAATTTGATTGACAAAGTTATAAATTTTTAATTTGAAGCCGTATATTAAAAATTTATAAAATTTTAGTAGAGTCAATTTATATATAGTACATAATTTTTTAAAATTTACCTTATATTTTAAAATAATTATTTTTTTGGGTGAGATCAATTGAGTCCACAATACCATACGTGTGGCTTTGCCATATGTGGGAGTGGGACGGACTATTCGTCATATTGACTGACCATGGACACATTGTTACGATTCACGAAATGAGCAGGCATGCGAAATTGCCATAGCTAGGCACACCCTCAATTTGGTTCAAACTTCACAACTAATCTACACCAGCACACCCTCTTTAAGTGGTGGTGCCGACTCTTAATTATCTCCCTATCTCAATCTCATTGCTTTAGCATTTATTTATACCACCTGCATCCTAGCTAGCTAGCTAGCTATCTAGCTTCCTTACAATTACTCCTTTCATTCTTAAAAGATTGTCGTTTAAAGTTTTAGCATATAGATTAAGAAAATTATTTAATACTAGTAAAATTTGTTTAAAATTATTTATTCTCTGCTAAATTAAATTATGATAGAATTCCATCTTACTGTTGAACATATATGCATGTAATGGAATCCATTGATAATTCTATTTTTATAAGTACTAATGGAATTTGAATTTAGATATTTATTTTTTAATACCCACGGAACCGGATGAGAATATGAGCAGACCCTCCGCAATTTTTTTTTATTTTTTTCTTCCAACCGAGGAATTTTTTTAAAACAAAGTACGACTATAATCACTGATGTTTTTCCGGGAAGTATGCTCTATTAATTTCATAGAATGAAAATAAACTAGATAAAAATAACACCTTGACTCACAATAATGAATTACAACAACGTTGTATTCAACGAAACCAAACTGTACTTGGGCATGCAGCGGCAATTCCATGTGTCATCCGGACAAATCCCCGACCGACTATGCCCATTTCACGCTACTCGTCTAATATTAATTAATGGATTCCTGCCCACAAGAGTTACGGTGCTATCCCTATCCTTGTACTTCCCACGTGTGAATGAAGGCCAAGTTCATGGACATGAGTAGGTTCAATTCCTCCATGCCGCCTAAGCTATACAATCCCTGGCCTCGGGTCATGCTGTCAACGGATCATCGAAATAATACTGGACCAGGCCACCTGACAAGCAGTTGGGCTGTTCCCACTTGCAATGTCATGGAAGTAGAAGTGAAGCCTGCTTACCTTTTCTTTCTTGTGGCTGAGCTTTTCAAACAAGTTTTCAACTTCTTTGGGGCATTTATCAATGCCATTGAGCAAACCAGTAGGGCTACTATTGTAGACTTCCTCTCCATCTTTCTCTCGTATAATTATATAACTATAAGGTTGAACAAATAAAAGAGGTCTATATATGTACATATATATATATATATATATATATATATAGTCCGCTTGGTTGTCCGCATGCGGACCACCTATAATGACGGACTATACTGTCGCTAATTCCGTCGTTATAGGATATGGAATATGGCGACGGTTCATATCCTATATATGGCGCGGTTTTAACGATGGTATGATCCGTCGCTATAGGTGTTCTAACCTACATATATATTAGAGGGTATCAAAGGATCATATTCCTAATTGTTATAGTTATCTGGTTAACCACATTCAAAAATACACCAAACTTTATACATTCTACATTGTTTAACTAGAATAACAACCCTTCTATTGGAATTACGATCCTCCATCTCCAAATAAAATGGAGAGTTTCCATTTAAATGTTTAGATTTAAAATGTGTTAAAATGTGAGATGATAATGATGAGAGAGAGATGATAATAGAAAATGTATTGGAATGGAGACTCTCCATTTTATTTAAAATAGAGAAGATCATAGTCCCTTCTATTGTGGGCGTATGCGCATGCACAATTGGACTTCGTCTTTGGTTACTGTTTTTAATTACCAGTATTTAACTTTTACCTATTAGATAATAACAATGCAACGAAAAATAATAGTAAAAAAAGTTGAACGAAAACAATCACACAAGACACAAGATTTACGTTGTTCACTTAAAACGTTTGAGTTAATCCACAGTCCGTGGCTAACAGTTTCACTATCTTTTAGAAAATTTGTATATAATGCATTACAAGATGAGTTTAGAAAAGTCCTTTATATAACACAATACAAGTAACGTACCTAATTCACTCGAAAGTACAAAACTACCCTCCAATGTAACAGATCTAGCTATTTGTTGGATAATTTTACAATCACTTCTGAATTAAAGTTTAGAAAAGTCTTCACCAAAAACATTACCATTACCATGTCTTAGGTTGTGTTTGATAAAATTAAATATTAAGATCTGAACAGTTTAGACATCTGAATAATATAGAGCATATACAATTGTATCTGAATGAAAAAATGTTGTTTGATAATTAATTTTTTCAAAATGTCTTAATAACAGTATTTTACTATATTATCCTCTTAACTCTTTTTTCTTTCTCATCTTTATTCTCTTATCTTGTTTAAATTTAATGTGGGTTTTTTCTCTCTAATTTTTTTGTTCTAACACAGTACATAAAACATAATACATGAAATCAATTAATTATACATCTTTAACCATATCAATTAATTACCACATGTTTCTTATACCAATTGGTTCCGATTGTTCCTCCCTTTCCTTTTATCTCACTTGTTTCTTCTTCTTCTTCTTCAATCTCCATTAGATCTGACCTCAGAGTGCAGCTCAAATTCACGTATATATATATATATATATATATATATATATATATATATATATATATTAATTTGGTTCAATATAAGGCCTATCGATACAAGAGGAACAGATTCTATAGAGAGAGAGCAGAACAGATTCTATGCAAATTGAAGTTAAGAAAATCTCAAATGTTAGTTGAATGATAAATGGGATACTTTTGGGTTTAATTGTTGTTGGGTTTTGTCTTTATTGGTTTAATAATGCGTTTTTTATTGATCTGTGTTTTAGTAGTTTACGCATTCAGAATTAGGAATTTAATGTATGTTGGTCAGAATCATTAAAGAAAGAACATTGATGATTTGGATCTACGTATTACTGTAGGGTATGATTTGTTTGGATGTGAGTTTGAGGGAGAAGATGAGGGATACAAGAGGAATTTTGTAATATTGAAGAGGTCATTTTTGTATAAAAAATAGTTAATGTATTTCAGACTTACCTCTGAATAGTATAGATTTAATTTCATATTTTACCGATTAAGAGGCATTAAAAGGCAAAAAAAAATTTACCAAACAAGTTTTAACTCTAACCGAATCAGAGACTTATCCATTAAGAGGTATTCAAATGTAAACAAACAGGTTCCTTTATAAGTGGGAAAATTGACTGCTAGTGTTCACCAGTTAAGAGTTATAAGCTTAGCCCAAGATTCTATTCGTTTTTAACAAGAGTAACAACATGCAAGTACCCACATATTTGTTGGTACTCTTGATTACACTATATATCTTAAATTAAGCAATTGTATAAATTTACTCTTTAATTATACCGGGATCTTTTAACATGGCGACCATAAATCATACACATGCAAATGCATGTGGGAAAATCAAATGGATAATCTTAATATTCAGAAACACGTATGAGTTCTAAACAAAAATTGACCTGCAGGGCTATACAATGTGAACAAGGAATATATATATAGAAAAAGACGCTAGCTCTCTCAGAGGCCAGAGCAATGGTATCTACGTACAGGAGCACTTCCAAAATGATCATCACTCATGGGTATAGCTTCCGCGAGTTGTACGTCCTCCCTGTTGTTCCTAAAAGCACGGCACCCAATTATGGTTTACACAATGGAGTAACTAGGAAGACAACTCCCTTCCAGTCACTCTTGATCTTGTCATGACTGACAGTTCTAGCACAGAACATTCGGGTTGTTGTCCCATACAGAGCAATCTGGATGTTGAGAACTTTTCCGTTTTAGTCCAGTTAGTGGGGCTCACATAGGTGAAATTGCATGAATCGGATGGCTTGGCTTTCAGCAACCAGACACTACGTACGGAGAAGAAACAAAATGTTATATATCAGCATGACATGCAATTGATGCCATAGAGAACGTAGACAGCCAAAAACTAGATAGATAGAGTAACAAGGATATATCAAGCACAATGTGCTAAAACTAAACGTATGCAAAATGCTGCATTAAATTCCTTGGTCTTAATTACTACGTACTACTAAATTCCTTAATAAATGCGCGGACAGTTCGATAAGAGAGCAGATCCTCTATTCTCAAATTCCTTGTTTTCTTGTGTCCCACCATTTAAATGTTGACACATATCCTCTTACTTAACACCAATTAATTCTAAAATTAAAAAAAAAAGACAAGTGTCAACATTTAAGTGGTGGGACACAAGGGGACAGAGGATTTGGGGAAAGAGGATCTGCTCTCGTTCGATAACAAGAAGGCTAGCTAGCTTACTGATTTCATACAATGGAATACAGAATGTTGGTAAGTAAAGTCACTGAATACAAACACTACTACATTAACATCCGTAATTGCAAATTAATACTCTAATGCAATGCAAAGAAATACAAAAATATAGACACACTGCTACATATATACTTGAAAAGGCCAAATAATTTCAATGTTTCGTTCTTTTTAATTTTAGAGAGAGAAAATTTATTTGATACCATCTTCCTGCTTTAAATTGATGAAAAGATGTCTGGTTTCCCGTCATGATTTTTAGCCCTAATTTTAAAATTTTATAACTCAATCATATTAACTCCGTATCAAATGATTTTTGAGTCTATTTCGCATATCTTTTCAAGAGCTATAATTTTCCTACAAACAAGAAGAGATTTTGAAAATTCTAAAAGACCCGAAAGTCAGTCTTTATTTTTGCGTATTAAAGAAATTAAGGAGAACAAAGAAGGTAAATATTATTTTATATTTTGATTTTAAAGACATAATATCATGAATTTATATAAAAGAATATAATTTGACTGAATGTGAACGTTAAAATTTGAAAATATGGTTTCAGATTTTAAGGTATATTGCGTGTGTTATATCTCTTAATTTGACCGTTGGATCGTTATAATTTTTGGATATGTTATACTTATATAAACTGAGAATATATTCACCAATTTTGAACCATTAAAGATTAACTTGTGAGTTGTTATAAATTTTAAGAAATGGTTGATCTGGAGTTTAATTTTGTAGCTGAACTTTCAACAAGAAGTTTTAATATTTAAAGTTGTATAACTTAATAATTTTAAATCCGATATGGGTGATGATTGAGGCTAAATTGAAGTGTTTGAAGTCTAGTTTTTATTAAAATTAATTAAATTAAAAAATTAGATTGATATGAGTGACACAATGGACAGTGGTCTTAAAAGTAAATTTTCATATTGGGATTTTTAGATTTCATAACTTTTGCTATTATTTTTAATGCTTTGGGTTATTATAAATGATCTAAGGAGAATAATTAAGGCACGTTGAATAGGTTAGAAGTGTTTTAAAATTATTAGTTTGAATTGTATACTTAAGTTGGAGCAAATATATTTAGGTGGTGAATAATTAAGGTTTCGTATTGAATATCGTCGGCGTTTGAAGTTAAAATTTTGATAAATGGATTTGATTATTAAATACGGATTTTATATTCTACTCTTTTGATTATTGTTATATGATCCATATCATGTAATATCTCGTTACTCGTTACCTTTTTTTTATATTTCTGTTAACACTGTTGAATAGGAAATTTGATCTTTATTATGTAATTTGAAGTCATCCTTTTTTCTATTACAACACTAGAAGAAAAATAGCATCGACGAAATAATTCCCTTAGAATTAGTATATTTAATATTGAGACGAAAATAATTCCGTCCGAAACATGTTTGAAAATAATTACCTTTGTTGGTTACCACAAAAGCGAAAATGGTGAAGCAAAAAAGAGGATGAGGAGGAACATGACCGAGAGATATTCCAGAGGATCCAAGAGACCCGGCAACATGCGCCTAGCCGGAGACTAGCATGACTGCTTGAGGAATAGGCCAAGGGGTATGAGGGGTCTATAGAGGGACCGCTCGGAGTCGGTGGTGCCTAGGCGGGACAGCCATCCTCCGGCGACCAATATTGGGATTGAGAAGAGAAATGTGAGAATGTTTAGGGCTCCTAATAGATTGTTATAACTTACGCGACCCATTGTTTTGATTTTCTATTATCAATTTAAATCTACACAGTTTTCTTGGCCTAGTCCGTATGGAGATCATGAATATTTATTATTGACAGCGTAAGAAGGCAGTTGGCAGTGTAGAGAAACTTACGCGGGAGTCTTGGAGATATATATAATATGCATGCATGCATGCGAGTGTTTGAAAATACTATGCTCAAGGTTAGTATGTATTACGTTCATTTTGAATTATGTCGCATTTTTGTTAGATAAAATATCTCTCATTTAATTAAAATTTAAGGATAACAAAATATTTCTCATTTAATTAAATTTTAAATCCTTAAATGACTTGTCCAATTTTGATTTTTGAATAAACTATCAAATTTAAGTTATGCGTCTATCCGTCATGCCTGTCCTCTCTAGAGATATATAGGATCCAATATATATATATATATATATATTTTTTTAGTATATTACTAAGGTTACATTTCACAACTGAGATCGGAGATAACAGAGGCGTTGCAATACCATATATCCGAGGGGCCACAAATTTTAACCTTGGCCTCCAAGTAAACATCTCAATTTTGTCTGAAAACTTACAAAATGTGTCGAGGAACTCCGAGAAGACTCTCCGATATGAAAGGAGGAAATTATTAGTAGAGTAAATAGCACTGCTAAATCATCCTTTATTTGTAACATAAGAATCCTCTCCTTACTCGCTTAGACTTAAAAGACCCACTTGGTTGTCAATTCTTAACAGATTAAACATCAAACTTCTAATCCTTGATTGAATATTCTTGCAAAACACTCAATGAGCCAAATTATTATATTGCCTCATTAATAAGGTTATACTATTGGTGGATATTTTTATCCTCGTCAGGATCCAATATTTGAGAGACTACATGAAATATTCGATAATCCAAGATTTTGTTGGAAAAACACGCGAGACACACAAAAAGAGTTATAAACAGGAATGAAGTACACAAGGGAGCTCCTTCTCCAGCTACTAAACTAAAATTAAACATCAGGAATAACAGATGGCTCCTTATTAATACAACAATATTCAAGCAAAAACAAGATAATCAATTCCGAGCAAAATAGAAACGCCATATGAAGTTTGCAAGTCTCCTTGTTCAATGAGATTATGATAAATTAAAGAGGCCCTGGGAAAATTCCATTCTCCCTCTGCTCGTTCCACCTTTCAACCTGCAGCATGTATGTAGTAAAAGAGATTAACCATTTAAGAATTGTCAACTCTCTCTTCATACGTCATTATTACATTAGATTGGGGCGAACAACAAACAAACAAAGACAATATATTTCAAGGACATCAATGAGGGCCAATCATAAACAAATTTGATGAGAAAAACAAATGGCCAGTAACATTTCACCATACACTCGACATTTGAACTGCAACACAAGCAGTTTAAAATTTTACAGGTACGGAGGAAGTGGCAAACACATGGTTGACATAAATCTTTGTAAACATACTTCATTACCTGAAAACGTGAAGTAATTTTAATAGTATAAACATAGAAAACATTAGTACTCCCCCTATTCCACAAAAATAAACCATTTGCCAAAAAAAAATTAAAAAAAATTGTTCTACAAGATTAGTCCTCATTTTATTGATAGTAATATAAAATGACAAAGGCCCTCATGTTTGCCATCATAACTTCATTGTAATACCACTACTACTAAACTAACTTCTTATATTTTTAGGGGTAAACATGGAACAAAATATATCCTTAATATTTGATTATTATTTTTTTGCAAATGGGACTCTTTTTGTAGAACGGAGGGAGTATTATTTATGCTATTAAAAGATTTAGGTAAAAGAAAAGTAAACTATTAATTTGTCTAATCAGGACATCAATAAAGTACGCAAGCAGAAGCACCATAAATTGCTAGCACAAAGCAGACGAGCAATACCAGCAACTCAACAAGCAAACGACTCACCCATTCACCCGGGCAGAGGGAACGATAGTATTTGGCAAATTTCTCACATTCAGCAGACTCATCACCCTTTGCTGCAACACACCTGAAATTTGTTAATTGAAGCATGAGGGAAAAGAGGCACATGACTGTTCATAATCAGCGTAGGCTCACTTGCTAGCCAGCTCTTCTATGCAACAAATTAAACTGAGATCGAGAGCAAGCCTGGGCTCACCTCATATACAAAAACAAGTCTGAACAAGATAAACTCCAGTTGATTATGCCCATGAAACAGGATTTGTTATGTAAGTAGAGCTGCAAACGAACCGAACCGTTCGCGAACCGGTTCGGTTCGGGTTCGGTTCGGTTCGGTTCGAGTTCGAGTTGATCGTTCAATCGAGTCGAGCTCGCACAAGGTGTTCCGTTCGTTTGCTCGATCGAACATGTTCGCGAACCATGTGGTTCGGTTCGCTTGTGTTCGCGAACGGTTCGAGTTCGGTTCGACTCGATATGTTCAAGTTCGAGTTCGGGTTTGGCTCGATTGTTCGAGTTCGATTCGATTGTTCGAGTTCGATATAGGTTCGAGGTATTCGATTTCTTATATATATGTTCACTTTAAAATTTTAAATTGTTTCTAAAATTCTACATATAAATAATTGGTTTTGGATATTTCATATTAAATTCTAATTTTTGTCTTATCAATAATGGTTAAATTTGTAGTAATTTTCTTTTTTTTATTACTTAAACTTCTTTTTGTGTTTTTAATAATTGATTATAATTAAATATTTTTATTAAATAATTAATAAAAAATAATATGTAGCTTTTCACCTCTAAATTTTAATGAAAATAATTTTAATATTTTCATAAGAATTTTAACAATGATTGTTGGATTATTACAATTTGCATCCCTAATAATTTAATAGATTATAATTATTATAATTGACCACACCACCACAATAATAATTATTATTGTTATTATTGTTGTTATTATTAGTATTATTATTATTATTATTAGTACTATAATAATAATAATAATAATAATAATATTATTATTGTTATTGTTATTATTATTATGATTATTATTATTGTTATTGTTATTATTATTATGATTATTATTATTGTTATTATAATTATTACTATAACTATTACTATTATTACTATTATTATTATTATATTATTATTATTATTATGATTATTGTTATTGTTATTGTTATGAATTTGAACCGTTCTTGTGTTTTCCCGCCCAAATCAATTAAAACGAATTTGAACCGTCCTTGTGTTTTGTCAAATGAAAGATTCAAAATGGGTTCTGTTTTATTATATAGATATGATAATATGATAATATGATATATATATATATATATATATATTATATTTTTATCCTATTCCTAAATAAGTTAAAATAACAAAACTAATACAAAATAACAAAACTAATATTAGTTGTTAACTTTTAAGTTCTAATTTTAAATTCTAACTTTTCAGTAATCATTTTTGGGATAAATGATGATTATAATATTTGGTTTAATTTTTGATTGAATTACTTAGAGTTAGAGAAGATATTTTTGGTATTTATTTAACTGTTTTTAATTCGCAAGAGTTCTCAGTTTTTCCAGTTCAGTGCATTAATTAGTAACTGTTCGCGAACTTGATTTATTCAATTATGTTCGCGAACAACTCGATCATGTTCTCGAATTCGATCATGTTCTCGAACTCGATTATGTTCGCGAACTCGATAATGTAACTGAACTCGAACATGTTCGCGAACTCGATCATGTTCGCAAACTCGAACATATTCGCGAACAGTTCGCGAACACCAATCGAACCGAACTCGCACAAAGCTTCTGGTTCGACAGAGCTACTCGAACCTGTTCGAGTTCGACTATAAGTGTTCGAGTTCGGCTCGAGTTCGAGAATGTTCGGTTCGGTTCGGATCGTTTGCAACTCTATATGTAAGTTAGCGTTGTATCAGTTTCTCATTCTAAACAAAAATACTCCCACGACAGAATTTGTCGCTCTTTTCTAGGATTATACTTGCGTTCCAAAATAAGGACCAGTAAAATCGAATGATATATTGTCGATCTGATATATCCAAATTTATTATAGCATTTAAACTTTCATTTATTAGGTTGTCTTGAATTAAATTCACACATCTAGATAAATATACGTCTTCAAATCAAAATAACAATTAAAACTTGATGAAGTCTACAGGAGATCTAAAACAAATGTTGGAGCTTGGTAAACTCACAAGATTAAGTGGACTGCACTTAAAAGCCTGTCCAGGACAAGCCCAAACAGTCTAGACCTAACTTATTTGATTCATATTTGCAGCCCTAATTAACTTAAGTCAACTAAGAAGAAAATATAGGCGGCAAAAATATATGAAACTGTCAAAAAATAAAAAAGCAACACAAAAAGCAATTGTGCGGAGAAATTGTACCTGTGAAACTCGATGTAACGCGTGAAGCAATGTCTGCTTTGATTTGTTGTTGGGAAGCGATAATCAGCTGGTGCAGTTTTCAGTTCAATCTAAAGGAAAACAGCACAATGAAAAGGAAAAGGAAAAGGAAAACAACACTACAAATGTCAGTAAAAGGCTAGATAGCCAGTTTATCTGAAAATATATCTGAATGTATATTTTTGAAAACAGTAACAGGGGTTCAACTTCTCTGCACCTCAAATAAATAGTTATCCTAGATTTATAATGAAATAAAAAATGAAATGAAAGAAAGTAGCATCAACAGCACGAAGCAAATGAGAGTCATGAGATCATTACTTTCCTCTTCCACCTCCACAGAGTCATCCACTAGGTATCAATTCAACCTCTTGCCTCCTCTCATTATTTGTTTTGGATTCAATTTTCCTCATGTTCCCAAGTATTTTCTATAAAAATAAAACTGCTAGACAATATTTAACCATTATTCTTTGACAAAAGACATAATTTCATTAATCTAAATTTGGGCCTCATAATAGTGATAGGAACATTACTACAAGTATTTGACAAAAACCATTGGACTTTTGCTTTCATATTTTAGACGCACATATAAAAGAGTAACCATTATAAATCCCTTTTTATTCTCCTCATTTAAAAACCTTCCAACTTCATAAGAGTAAGAAAATAATAATAATAATAATAACTAACACAGTCCTCTCACTCTGTCTCTCTAAGAAAGACAAGGAAACAATAATTTCCTGGCACATTGATACTGTGGAAAATGGAAAACAAAATAGCTGTACATAGAATAAAAGAACATAGATATGCTTATCAAATAAAAGAACATAAATATAAATTTGTAGACAGTACTTATTTTACATATGCAGGGCCGACCCTGAGTTTTCAAGGGCTTAAAGCGACAACAAAAAAAATGGGCCTTTTGCGAATTGATAGGCATAAAAAAAACTAAGAACTTTCTCTGAACAAAAAAGCATCAACACGAAAAAATACCAAATATAATAACCGACTATTTCAATATTTCCAAAGCATCATTTAGATATCACATTATCACCGAGTCAAAAAAGTAATCAGTTCAAAGACATCACATTATCATTTAGTTTGTTTCATTTTTTGTGGGCCTTTAAATTTAAACTGACGTGGGTTGTGCTCTTTTGCTTGGGTATATATATACATAACACAAATACCTCTTGAGAGCCCTAAAAATTTGTGAATTTTAGTGGGCCTAAAGCCCGGGCACCTTGGGCTTTAGCCCAGGGCCGATGCTGTACATATGATGAGGAATATTGCACTATTAGTGCCGTCTATTGAACGGTATTTACTATTTTGATTTTCTATCGAAAGAAAGCTATATACCGGAGAGGATTCCCTGCATTTTCATAAGATTCATGTTTATGATAACAATGACTACAGACATATTACCTGTTCTCCACTTTCCTACCATACCTGGAATCTTAGAAAATGTCCCAATTTTCTTAACCCTAAAATCGAGCATCCAAAACAGATCAAGCACCCATTTTTTCAATGATACCTAGATTATTTTAACTAATTTTCATCCAGGATACCGTTCTGATAAGCATAAACTCTCTTACCTGGAGCCTTTAGAAGAAACAGTTTATGTATGTCACCGCTAAGTCAAGATTGCTAAAAATTCTGATTCATTAAGAAACTAAAACAACATCAAAGCACAGTTGTTTTTTTTAAATTGACACCGACATATACTGATATAATGTTTTATCCTGGAATAATTCAAACATCAAACATGCCATATACAAGAGAAAAAGTCCATCTCACAATTTCAATTCGCGTCACATTAGAAATCATCTAAAAAATCACATATGTATGAAAAACTACGAAACGAAAACTCAATCACAACAAATATAGATCCTATAAATGGTTTAGCGAATGCCATATGCAAATATTATCCGTCGATCAAAATTTAAAAAAAAAATTACAACAAGAATGAAATAGGGATTTTTGTTACCTCAGCCATTTCTGGTCAGATCAAAGGAAGTGGAGTTCAGAGCTTCAAATGAGGGAGGAAATGTTCGGATTTGAGAGAGTATTTGGGTTATTATATACGATGGCTATGGCAAAGTAAAACTTGACCCAGAGTTTGTTGCCGTGTACAAAAGCCAGGTAACTAGTTTTACATAAAAGAAAAGCCCATGTTAAGTTGGGCTTCCATAATCCAAGTCAATTTTATACTATGAATTAATGAAAGATTTCTTTACAGTAATATACAACAATTAGAAAGTAATTACACCATTAGACCATGCTTATTTGCAAGGATTATAATACCCGGATTATAATCCATGGGATTATAATCCAAGACTATTAATCCTAGGATTAAATAGTCCTAGTCACATGTTTGTTTTTTATGGGATTATTCATGGGATAACTTAAAATTATCACATATTATGTTTGTTTTTTTCAGAATTAACTAAAAGATTAGATTAAAAAATATGGTTTGGACTATTATACCCTTACCAATAATAACATATTTTAAACTATAATTTAAACTTATTTATACATAAAAAATTAATTAAAATTTTTTAAATAAGTGGATATATTATTCAGTAAATATTATTTTTTTTGAAAGGGAGGCGGGGGCGAGGCGGGGTGGGGTGGGAGTGTATACATAATCAGTAAATAATATTTTTTCGAGGGACGAGGGGGGAAGGGGGAGGGGGTGGAGCAGGGTGGGACATGACGGGGTGGGAGTGTATATATAATTAGTAAATATTATTTTTTAATTTTTGTGGGGTGGGGGGTGAAGGGGGTGGACGGGGTGGGGGTGGGGTAGGGTAGGGTAGGGTAGGGTAGGGTGTATATATAATCAGTAAATATTATTTTTTAAATTTTTGTGGGGTGGAGTGGGGTGTATATATAATCCGTAAATATTATTTTTTTAATTTTTGTAGAGTGGGGGAGTGGAGTGGGGTGGGGGTGGGGGTGGGGGGTGGGGGGGGTGGGTGGGGTGTATATATAATCAGTAAATATTATTTTTTTTAATTTTGGTGGGGTGGGATGGGGTGGGCGATGTGGGGGTGTATACATAATCAAAAAAAAAATTAAGTGGGAGTGCGGGTTGGAGGTGGCAGGATGGGTTGGGGGTGCATACATAATCAATAAATATTATTTTTTTTGGATTGGTGGGACGGTGGGGGGCGGGTGGGTGGTGTGCGAGGTGGGGGTGTATACATAATCAGTAAATAATATTTTAAAAAAATAGATCGACTGATATACGGAAAAATATAATAGGATATTAAGAAAAGATTTAGGGGTAATTTTGTCTATCAATTTTTAATCCCAAATAGTAGGGATTATAATACCAGGTAGAAAATGGTATTAAATAATCTCACATCATAAGCTATTTTATAATCCCAAGACTAATAGTTCCAAGCTCAAATTTAAAAATAAATAAGTCACTTGAGATTAATAGTCCTATCCCAAGTGTAATACTTGCAAACAAACATAACTTTAGTGCATCCACAAAATAATTACAAAAAGAGGGCAACAAATTCAAACTATTCAATTTCACATTAATAAGAAAACCTAAAATCAAGGACAAATAACCGCCATAATTTATAATTCAAATCAAATCTTTGGGATCTAACAATAAAAACAAATTCATAATTCAAATCAAAAGGAGAAAAAAATAAAAAATTATCTTCTCTATCCTAATTTTCATCTCCCTCACCTCTCATTCTCTTCATCACCGCCTCCTCTCTCCTCCCCTTCATCATCCTCCTCCGCCTCGAATCTCTGTATCAACACTTTCAGCAATTGTATTAAGCTTCCTTTGCAATACTCGTTTCTTGTCCAAAATTTCAACCTGAGTAAGTTAAAAAAATAAATTATAACATATCCACATGAGTAAATGGAAAAAACGCATGCAATTTATACCCAACCAACCAGAAGCATTAGAACACTTCTTTTCATGCGTATTTTCAAATCATACATACCATATATAAATACTATAAAAAAAATATGCAACAACTTCAGCTACCGAAACCCCCTTAGTCGCCTTAGCCGCCGAAACCCAACAACACGAAGACAAATCAGAATATGAAGATGAACGAAAACGAGAAAGAGAACGAGAAGCTGCAAATGCCGAATCTCTGCTGTGCAAAGCCAAAGCCATGGTCATCATCATCAACAAAAACTAAAAGTTTTGTATAAAAGGGTCGCCGCGAATCTCCTCTCCTTTGGTTATCCATAAAAACTAAAATGGTTACCTTTGTATGAAAGTTTGGTTACCAACTGCATCACATTCAAAATAAATTGGTAATTTAATCAAACTGAAATGGTTACCTTAGTATGAAGGTTTGACAACTAACTGCATGAAGGTTTGGCTACCAACTGCATCACATTCAAAATAAATTGGTAACCTAATAAAACTGAATTGGTTACCTTGGTATGAAGGTTTGACTACCAACTGCACTATGAAAAAAAAATGTACCTACGACGACTATTGCAGAAACCAATAAAACTGTTCATGGTTGCACATATTGAAGAAAAAAAATCCAGGTAACACTTAAAAATTGTTCTTAAATTAATTGGTAACCCAATAAAACTGAATTAGTTACCTTGGTATGAAGGTTTGGCTGTCAAATACACTATGAAAAAAAAATGTACGGACGACAACCATTGTAGAACCCAATAAAACTGAATTGGTTACCTTTGTTCTTAAAATTTTTATAATTAATTAGTAACACAATAAAACTGAATTGGTTATCTTTATATGAAAATTTAGCTACCAACTGCACTGTGAAAAAAAAATATACAGACACTATTTGAAACACTATCTCTGAATGCTCTATTACAAAGGTACCTCCCTCTTAAAGAAGACATCGTCTCTCTATATGAATACAGAAATCACGAGCACCAAAGCTGTATAAAGCAAATGGATCTTAGATTCTATCTCCTCTTTGTTTTCGGTCTCCAAACAAAGAGGATATAGAATAGAAGTCACAAACACATCAAAAGACAGAGGATGAAACAAAGATACCCACACGTTCACTATCACTATCACATATATAAAACAAAGAGGATATAGCACCAGTGACAGAAGAGGATATGACCCTATTTTTCAAATACTCGTTTTTCTTTATATAAATATATTTAATCAACTACAAAAACCCTTTATTTTATTTGAGAAAACTTTGGAAATGGAGGAGAAGGATAGTGCATAAGCTGGGTCATTGGGGATTAACTTGGAGACCGAGTCGCCATCTGTCAGTGGTGGTTGGGTGGCGCCGCTGCCTCCGGCACAGCCGCAATTACAGGTGATGAATATCGCGGTTAATAATACAGGAGGAGAGTAGGGGGTACTTAGTGGAGGAAGTAGTGATTTAATGTTGAAAAAGAAAAGGGGGAGGCCAAGAAAATCGTGGACCACCAGTTGCATCACCACCGCCAGGCTTTTCTATTTCTCCCAGATGTCATCCTGGATGTTCTGTGGGAGAAAATCGTGGACCACGATTAAAATATCAAATGCACCAATTTTATAAATAAATTATTAAAAATATATTAATTTTATAAATATTTTTTGGATACACTTCTGTTGTAATTTTTTCTAAATATGTACTAAAAAATGTAATTGTTCCTTAATAAAATAAACATGTCACTTTTTTATTTTTTTGTCAGAGTCCATTCTGAGAGATGTGAATTTATATGTACAATGAATCCTTGTAATGAACATATATACACAATAATAATTAACATTAAGAGTTAGTAATTATAATAATCAATCATATTAATCTCATATGAAAGAGGAAACAAGTTTCACTTAAAAGAAAAAACAAACTCAAATAATTGTTAAAATCGAACTTGAGATCTAAAAATACAAAATTATTAAACATTAGATTAAGACCTCATTGACAAATATCTTAACTTGATACGTAGTCTGACAATTAAATGCTCACACGGTTCTATATAACATTAATTTTGATTTTTTAAAATTTATTTAAATACACTTTAAAATATAAAGTTGATGTGATTGATTTAATTTTTAAAAGTAAGAAAATTATAATTAACAACACTTTTTAAATAATTTATAAATTTTATTATATTTTTAGGATGTCCACTAGGAGAATTATTCATGACAATATTCTTTATTCTCTATTCGAGGATCAATGAAATTAATATATCATGGCAATATTCTTTATTCTCTATTCGAGAATCAATTTTATACGGATTGCATGTAAATTAATGTTTTTATAATATCTATTATCCAATATGAATATATCAGACAATTTTATATTTTTAAAAAAATAAAAAAGTTTTGATTCTTTTAAGGAATTATATAAAATTCATTTAATAATTTTAACACAATCAAAATTTTTTGTCCTATTGAATGCTTTATAGAATTTATATATTCTCTATTCTCAAACATTCGGTGCTAATTAGCTGTCATTTGCTTTGTTTTTTGCATTAATGACGTGTAACCTTTTTGAGTTTCTAAGACAATTTTTTTGATTTTATTTTTTTGAATCACGGCCGTTAGAGGAAAGATCCACGTGTAAATTGAAAAGCTGTGACGTAATGTGAAATTTTATCTCTAAATAAATTTGACTGATATCAAACTGATTCTCTTTACTTGAGGTTAGATTTATATTTTATTTATGCGTTGGGATGCTTAGATTGATACGGTCAAACTAGCTAGCTAGATCTCAACTCATTCTTTAACTACCCACCTTAATTTTCTCTACTTTGGAGCTACTACTAGCAACTGTAAAAATGAAGTCCAACTATCATGCAACATTTATATATACATATACATATTGACTTAGTATTACATAAGTATACACACACGTCAGCACTTAGAACATGCATGAATATTTTGTACGTAAACCCTAGCTGTCCCTCAAACCGTACTACTGAACAATATAGTTTGATGAATTAAAACACCAACATACATTTAATTTCAGTTTTGGTAGTATATATGGCGGAAAATACTAATATTCCCACCGAAGCAGTTTCAGTCACGGTTGCTGAAGCAGAAAAAGAAGAAGAAGAAAATTATTATCAAAAGATGAGTGGTGGTGGTGCATTAGGAGGAGCTGCTAAACCAGTAACCCTAATCCTAATCCTACGTATCAAGTTTATATTAACCTTCATTGCTTTCATTCTCTCCCTTCCGATCCTTGCATCAATCATTTGGCTACTCTACGTTGGAGAGTACGACTGCGAATATCTACTGCAGCTCCGGAAGCTTCAATACGGGATCGTTATCGGACTCATCATTACCTTCATTCTAAGCAGTGTTGCATTGTTCTTGATTATGAGATCGCGGTTTCCCATGCCCGGAATATTCTTGCTTATGACCCCATTCATACTCATGTTCGTCGTCGGACTTGCGCTAGCTGGTGGCATGGGAGCTTACAAGATGGAGAGCCAGTCCATACCGGCTTCACCCCAGTGGCTCAAAGCCAAAATACTCCTCGACAACAACTCTTGGAACACCATTAAATCTTGCATATATGATAAAAAAGCATGCCAAAGTTTGGCCTCCAGATCTTATATGATGAAATCCTACGACTTCACTACCACTAAACTGTCGCCCATAGAGGTGCGAAATTCATTCATCCTTAATTAATGTAAAAATTAATTTATTTATTTTTTAATTTTTTAATTTTACATGCAGTCGGGGTGTTGCAGACCCCCAGCAAGTTGTGATATGGAGTATGTGAACGCAACATACTGGGTAAAAGGAGATGGAGATGAGGAAGATGGGTCTGACCCTTATGACTGTAATTTGTGGACGAATGATGGGGCCATTTTATGTTACAACTGCCATGCTTGTAAACAAGGTTTTCAAACAACAATACAGAGAAAATGGATTACGCTGGGATGGTTCCTCGTTGCAATGGCCATTTTACTCGTAATCGTGCATCTGCTTCTGTTCGTGGTTTCAATGTGGGAGCGTTATGGAGGATAGACAGCTAGCAGCAGATTTAATAATTAATTAATTTGAACCTCCATCTCTTCTATTTTTATTAATTACACCTAGCTCCCTCCCTCCCTCCCTCCTTGTGTTCTTTTTCTTGGTATTATTATTTTGATTATGTGTTTTGTAATTTGGAGAACTTAATTCATTTTTTAATTAAGTTCACCAAGGTACGTGGTTGCTCTAGTTGTTCATCTCTTTCTTTTCGACGTGCGTGGTTTACTAAACATCTTTTACTTTTTTTCCCTTTGCATTTTTGTCTTAATAATTAATTAATTAACTATATAGGGTTGGTTTATATATAGTTTGACCTAAACCTATAATTAAAGATATTTTCTTCTTTTCCAATTAATTATCTCATATATCATAACCCTTTTTAATTAATAATATGGTACGTAGTTGCTGCATGTCGTTTCTATTGAAGCACAACAGTGAATCACTTTGCCATTAGTTTGAAATTTGAAATAAATAAATAAAAACTCACACCAAGCTGCCTGATGTGATATATTCCCTTTGCCCAGTTTAAGTCGTTGAGAAGAAATGGAGAAGAAATCTACTTTGGAAAATTTATACCAGATGTACATGTCCGAAATCCATATTGAACTCAACACTAACAATCCCTCATCTGCCTCTTTTACAATCACCATAAAATAATAATGCAAAAGTTAACAATAATAAAAAAAAACCTTAATTCAACGCCTGATTACATTCTTTGTAAAATGTTGATCAACTTAACAGCCCACCAATTGCCTTATTTTGACCAATTAAGTATCCTTTTGTCTCTAATATACACTTGTTTCAGGAAATATTTCCGTACAGGTACACTATACTCGAAGGTAATGTAAATGTTCCTTCAGTACAAAAGATGGAAAGAAAAAAAAAATCACTTTTTCCCCTTCAGCTGTTAATTGAACTCAAACTTTTCAAGAATGGCGGCAGCAAAAACTAAGAAAATGCTAACAAATAAAACACGGACTCCCCTTTTCTTTAATTTTTACTTGAATTGCAGGTTCCTACCCAAATAGGTCATCAACTAGAGAACTACTCAGGTAATTGCTTCAACATTAAAAGTAAACAACAAATGACATGCCCATTCTGTCTAAAGTAGGAGAATTGGAGTTCACTTGCTTCTTTTGGGGCTGTCCCCAGTTTAAGTGATCATAGTCCACTTATAAATTCCAACTTCCCTTAGAAACTTTGATTTAAAGGAGTCCATCATTTTGGAAGGGGAGTCCTAGCTACCATACTTACGAACCACTAAATTCTTAGGTATTTAAATTTTATAGCTACCTGTAGTTTGAAATTTGAATGCAAAAGACAATATCATAAAGGCACGCGTCAAGTATGAGCAACCGTATGTTACAGAAGATCTAAACGCACCCCCTGGATTTGGTAAAATATATATTAAACCTCCTACAAGACTTGGGGAAAGGCAGGAAGAAAGGCGATGCAGTTTTCTTGTTTTGTTTTTGGATTGGGATAGGGTTCCGCATATAAGATTCAAGGAAAAATAACCAAGTGGTTGGGTTGGTGCATACTGCATAACCAGCAAAGTTGTCAAACTTTCACCTCCGACCATGTGAGGCATCATATGCTCCTCCACCAGAACCAGGGACAGCACCACCTCCAATATTACTGGTAGCTGTAGCATTACCAACTCCATAAGGAATCATTCCATCTCCCGAAGCCCCAACACCCATCTGCATGGATCTACCGTAACTGTCAGCATAGCCACCAGTACCATGCATAAGAGGAGGTGGTGGATACAAGGAATCTTGATTCATGTAGGGCCCAGCATAAGGGTTTGGAGCTACACATACAACAATAATGATTGTGTTAGGGAAGAACTGCAGGAATGTGTTAATGTTAGTACAGCAAAAGAATAAAAACATGTAGAAAGTCGGGAAAACAAGAAAGGTTACCCCTTGCCCTTCTCTCAACATTCAACACCTCGGCACGTAATCTTTCCACCTCTCTTGCCATGCCCAACATTTCCTTCTCCGTGACTTTCAGTTGTTCCACTTTCTCCAAGTTTAAACCTTTTTTATACTCGAATGTAGTGCTTCGTACCGGAAAAAACAAACGAGAACATTTTAAGGGAATCGTGTAGAGGCAGAAGACAATTTTGCCTACTACCAAGCTGCTAAATAGAATTTGGACCCACAAGATCATGTAATAAAAGCATATATTTAAGCTATTCTTTATATCTTTTGGCATTTTTATAGACAAAATAAGTAATATGAATATCCACAAACCATGAGACCCAACCAGACAGGTTGAGTGGAACCCTCAGGCACAACATGGTAACCCATAAATCTAGGTGTTTCCAATCCAATTCTTGAAAGTCACGTGGCCTCTCTAAGTGCAATAATAACAGAAAATATAATAGTACAATTTTTTTTACACAGAACAACAGGGCTAAGCCGTTGTGCATAAATGAGAAAATTAGACAAGATGAACACTGATTCCCTTACCGTAACCTTTGGTGTTCTTGCATCATGCTTTCAAGTTCATTATGCATTTCTGGGAGCTTTTTGATATCAGCACGAGCTTTTTCCAATTCTTGGTTGGCCTGTTGAATTTGAGCGGACAGCTCACGTCTAGCTGTTACCAAGCCCTGTGCCTCAATGTGAGCCTGATGCAGGTCCATCTTGATGCTCTCACCAGCTCTGATATCTACTTCCATTTTTGCAATCTTCTCCAGTAAAACCCTAATCTGAATATCAGTCTCTGTTTGAGTGGTTCTTATGTGTGCTCTGAGCCTTTGTATGTCATGCTGAGAAGCAACAAGATCCTGTCTCAATGCCACATGAGTAGCTGCAAGTCTATGATTGTCCCCAGCAAGCCTTTCTATTTCTGCTTCCTGAACAGCAAATTTGTTCTCAACAAGCCCGGGAGGAAGTGTTTCCATAATCCGGTTTTCAGCAGGAAATGGACCATGGCGCATCATCCCTGGAGCTTGGGCAGAACGTCCTCCGTAACCAGGTGGCATATGTCCTCTTGATGCCATTTGTCAGATAAATACTTTCAAACTAGACAAGTGACAAGTAACTCAAAAAGCCAGGTTTCAAGGAGCACTACCTACTTTACCATCAAAAGGAAAACATCAAATAACAATCATAGCAACGAAAGAAATAACTAACCACTAAATTCGGAAAAGAAATAACACTACAAGTCTCTCTTAGTATAATATAATAATACGTGAATTGGCCACATAATCACAATTCATACAAAATGTGTGACATCTCATCCGGCAAAGGCTCCCGCAGGGAACAACTATCAAAACAAATTCTTGATTAAGACAATGATCACCTTCCATGACAAGGGGTAAGCCAAACAATGGTCCGGTCACTACTGCACAAAAAGTCTATCTACACCTACTTGCCCCGTTAGTGAAAAGAGAATCAATAATGCAGACATCACGGCACCAATGCCCTCTTTACATGCACAAATGCTCTCTTTACCCACTACGGCGAAAAAATCTTCAACACACACTCTCATTAGCGGAAGAAGTATCAATACTGCAATCATCACCATGCCAGTGGCCTCTTTGCCATCCAACCAAACAGAAGGAGCATTAGCAATCCTTCACATCCAAATTCTGACCTGAGTAAAAGGAGATCTACAAAGCTCCTTGAGCTTGGTATTGCAACTTCAACAACAACACAGATCGGTGTCGTGGTATTTGGTTGAAAGCGAGTGAAGGGCTTAGTTGCAGAACTAATCTCCACATGCAAGTCACACTAAGGCCGTTATAGTTGATAGAGAATCTCAAGGTCCCCGAGAAAGGATGCGCGTCGAATGTTCATCAATAATCTTGCACCATCAACGAGAGTATCGTCTGTCAAAATTATTAATCTGTGAGCTCATACAAGAACAACATGGTCGTCACGTCAGCCATTCTAGTACGCAATCAAGCTAAATGATTACAAGTGACTACTATAAATAGAACTACTTCATTCTCTCATTTTTCATAGGCTTGCCTTGCAAACTCGCCCTCAAACCCAACCTCGTCTTTCAACCAAAAGTGTAATGTCTCCACGTCTCAAGAACCTCAGGGTCAAAAGCATTCCCCTCCCTTCCCCCCCCCCCCCCCCCCCCCAACTTCCCCCAAAAAAAAATTTAAATAAATAAATAAACAAACAAATAAAGATAATAAATAAATAAAACATAATAATGATGGAATCATATATAACAGTAAAATTTATAGGATGATGTGCAAATCGTATACAATGTATAATGTTATGAAAATTTATACTGTTGCAGCTATTCTTTTATCCAGAATATGGTCATCATAACAAGGTTGTAGCATCTGAAGAATGCTCCTGATCTATTAGAAGCAGTTTATATTATTTATAAAAGCTTACCTACTACTTTGGGAAAGTTAATATTTTGGTAAGATTTGTTGCTAGGATCTATACTCTTCATCAAAACTATGATGAATAAAAGGCATGCATTAGAAATCCATGCATATGATTTGCAGAACCCTAGATCTTATGTTTACTCTTTCCTATCTCAATTCTTCTCATATGTTCTATTCTCCTTCCTCTATAATTAAACTATTTTCCGCTTATTCTTGCTCTGCTCTATTTCTTTTCCTCTCTTTCCTTTCACTATTTATTCTTGATCTCTTTGCCCTTTTCTGAGATGACCTTATCTCATATCTTGCTACTACCATGTTCTTTATAACATTTAATGATGGATATAATGGTGTCCAAAAAATTTGGTAAAGTCGCATTGGTGCGATATTTTTTCTAGCCGGTTCGGTACCAGAAAATTATCGTATTTACCTATTAGTACCGATCTCAGAAATCTTCTCAATACACACAGAATTTCTCTTCTCCCTCAAACTCTCTTTCTCTCTATTTTCCCAGCCTTATGAACTAAACTGACAAATCCTCTTTACGTAACTTTATTTAGCCTTATCACTTATCAGTTTACAAAACCAAAAGACTTATCTGTTACAAATACATAGGGTCACAAGGCCATGTCTGGCTTGCACCCAAAAACTTCCCTTCATACTTTCAGTACTTCCCGTACTCGAACCGTTTTAAGGCTCGTGCAATTTGTTTTAGATATGTTATGTATATACTTTAAGTATGTTATGTTGTTATTATATAGGATTAATTTATTACTAGTTATTTACCTAATTTGAAATTTAAAGTAAAATAAGGTTGCACAATGAGTCTCCTTCAGCATTTTTACTACCATCTCTCAAACTCTCTCGCTCCAAACTCATTTCTTCTTTCCATCCCTTTAACAGTTTTGCCATGATGCCATCTAATTAGAGACATACATATATTTTAATATTAAAGAAGATTTTTCATCTAATAGAGAAAGAAGGAGAATAATACAAACTCGGATTGATTCCAAGCAATACGATTATGGGGTTTTGATCTTTAATCTAGTTGTGAGATTAATATCTAGTGTTTGTTTTTCTTCTGTTCTAAAGTCCAATTTGTGAATTTGGGACGGGAGGTAGAGTAAATCCTTCATAAATATACAGCGAAATCTGTTGGAGAAAAAATGTTCGGTATATAATCGGTAATAACGATACCGTGCATGTACTGAACCGACACATTTCGGTACGGGATACTGGTATCAATATCTCTTTTTACAAAAATTCGGTTACCAGCTCGTACGGTTTTGTACCATTGAACACCCCTAAATGGATACATGTCTTTACTATTATATCCACAATATCGGTTCGTAAAAAATCTCAACACCTAAGTTTAGCCATGTCCATGATAGTTGTTAACTAACTTAACCTAGAGAACTAATGTATAATAGCCACCTTTTACAAAAGTCCATCGTTACTAAAACAAGATACATCACATATTACTTTCAATTGGTGCTTAATCCTCATCCGCTCCATCTGGCAGCAAATTTATAAGAGGGTCCAACTGTACTTCTGCTACTTCTAGCATCATACAGGTCCTCAATCAAATCATTATCTTCTTTACTTTTTCAGACTATCCTCAATAATTTCTCTTTTATGACCCATCACATGCCTTGAGCCAATTAACCTGTTCATGCATTTATTCCTCTCTTAAAATTTCTATAACTGGAAAAGATATCGCACACATTAGAACAATGTAAGTGATAGAAGGCACTTCAACAAGCAAGAATACTATTACAAATTTCAGAACACATTAGAATATAAAAGCTAGCAACAAACCCATTATCTTCTGTTCTTAAGCTTTATCATGTTCTCAGGAGGGTTATAAATGCCATAAACCTAATGTAAAAATATTCATATCCATCTTATATTTTAAGAGATGGTTGGGGAGCATATTCATGCCGCCTCAGAAAGAGAAATTCCCTAGTATACCTTTTTGTATCATACAGCTAAGTTTGCACTTCGTAAACTTTTCCTACACTGTAAATTGCTCGTGCTGTCAAGCTAAGACTGTAGCTTTGTGTCTGAGCTACTATGGGTAAATATGATTAGTTTAGGTCCATATCCAGAGTACCCATGACAAACTACTTAAGTAAGACTGCACTGAGTAATGTCCTTCCACTAACCATATAAATCAAGAGTCAAGTTTACTATATATTTTCATCTGAAAAACAGACCTTATTAATGACTATTATAACTCAGTCAAAACATACGTACTATATATTGTAATCTCTAATGCACCCATTTTCCTTGAAAATTCTAATTCACAGGCAAATAGATGAAAAATACAAGCTAATTACCTTTTGCAGGTATCTCAATTGGAACACTCGGATATGGTAATTTCCATAGAAATGGCATTTAGAATTCTAATGGGCCTTGAAGAAAGAGTTCATGAACCAAAATGCTCCATGTACACCCTTTAGAGCATTCACAACAGTTTCCTTATCTCTATCCCTACTCTGCAGTCTATTAGGTCATTCTGCAAAATGGGGATTCAATTTTTTCAATAGGTACCCAACAGGTTCCTTATATTGATTCTTTAAATAATGAAATTTAAAAGTTAAAAGTTCAAATTTGAAAGTTCCAACTTGAAAGTTCCAACAGTCAAAATATCAAATTAATAATAATTTTATAATTTATAAAAGAGAGTATAATTTATCAATTGTATTTCACTGTAAAATAATTTTTATTTTATTTTAAATTTGAAGTAATTTATGTAGTGAGTATTGAATGAATTGTATCTGCAAATGTACATAAGATCAATATTAACTTTAAAAAAGTTAATTTGTGATATTTTTAAATTTAACTTTAATATGATTAATTTAAATTTTAAAAATAATAAACTTTATAATTAATAGTACTTTTATAATATTTATAATTATATTGACATAAATTAAATAAATTTATATCAATTTTAAATTTAAATATGTTTGAAATTAATTTTTTAAAAATAAGTTAATATTAATTTTATAATTTAAAAATGAAGTAGTAAAAAAATGTCAAGATGTGTATGATTGATGGTTTGTCCACTTAAATGATGGTGTGAAATGTCATTTTGTATATATAGAGAACGGTATTTTTACTCCCTCATACTAGGGAGTAAAATCCTATATTGGGATTAAAATAGAGAATAAAATAAGGATAAGGAAACTGTTGGATAATGATTTGTTAATGTATTCCTCAAAATTGGGGATGGAGAGTTGATCAGGGAAACTGTTGTGAATGCTCTTAGAATTCTGTCAATACCATTGAAACTCATATAGTTCATATTTACTATGGGTAAATATGATTAGTTTAGGTCCATATCCAGAGTACCCATGACAAACTAATTAAGTAAGACTGCACTGAGTAATGTCCTTCCACTAACCATATAAATCAAGAGTCAAGTTTACTATATATTTTCATCTGAAAAACAGGCCTTATTAATGACTATTATAACTCAGTCAAAGCATACGTACTATATATTGTAATCTCTAATGCACCAAATTTTCCTTGAAAATTCTGATTCACAAGCAAATAGATGAAAAATACAAGCTAATTACCTTTTGCAGGCATCTCACTTGGAACACTCGGATATGGTAATTTCCATAGAAATGGCATTTAGAATTCTAATGGGCCTTGAAGAAAGAGTTCATGAACCAAAATGCTCCATGTACACCCTTTAGAATTCTGTCGATACCATTGAAACTCATAGAGTTCATATTTACTATGGGTAAATATGATTAGTTTAGGTCCATATTCAGAGTACCCATGACAAACTACTTAAGCAAGACTGCACTGAGTAACGTCCTTCCACTAACCATATAAATCAAGATTCAAGTTTACTATATATTTTTATCTAAAAAACGGGCCTTATTAATGACTATTATAATTCAGTCAAAGCATACGTACTATATATTGTAATCTCTAATGCACCCATTTTCCTTGAAAATTCTGATTCACAGGCAAATAGATGAAAAATACAAGCTAATTACCTTTTGCAAGTATCTCAATTGGAACACTCGGATATGGTAATTTCCATAGAATTGGCATTTAGAATTCTAATGGGCCTTGAAGAAAGAGTTCATGAACCAAAATGCTCCATGTACGCCCTTTAGAATTCTGTCGATACCATTGAAACTCATAGAGTTCATATTTACTATGGGTAAATATGATTAGTTTAGGTCCATATCCAGAGTACCCATGACAAACTACTTAAGTAAGACTGCACTGACTAATGTCCTTCCACTAACCATAAAAATCAAGAGTCAAGTTTACTATATATTTTCATCTGAAAAACAGGACTTATTAATAACTATTATAACTCAGTCAAAACATACGCACTATATATTGTAATCTCTAATGCACCCATTTTCCCTGAGAATTCTGATTCACAGGCAAATAGATGAAAAATACAAGCTAATTACCTTTTGCAGGTATCTCAATTGGAACACTTGGAGATGGTAATTTCCATAGAAATGGCATTCAGAATTCTAATGGGCCTTGAAGAAAGAGTTCATGAACCAAACTGCTCCATGTACACCCTTTAGAATTCTGTCAATACCATTGAAACTCATAGACAGTTAAAATTCTTTATCCAAGAACAAACTAAGCGCGTACACGCGCACAGACACACACACACTGACACACACAAACATACATATATATATATAGAGAGAGAGAGAGAGAAAGCATCACAACGAAAGAAAAATCCCTTTTTTCTACTTTCATTTCTTCAAAGCAAATTGAATAAGAATTCAATAAATCGTATACCGAAGAAAGCCTACATCAAGAGTGATCCAGAACAACCTCGGTGAGACTTAAAGCCTTGGAAAATAGTCAAAGAATTGAGAATGACAAGAATTGCCTTTAGTCAAGTAAATTTATTATTGTGAAATTATATACAAGTGTCAAATTACAATTATATTATCACGAGCTCTATATTTCTATCAGAAGACGACTCAGGGACTAGTAATTAAATTTTAGTCCCTTAAACATCCATTATTTCAAGATTATTGTGAATTATTAAGATGACAATGACACCTATGAACTAATATCTCAATGGGAAAACTTCAAAGACACATGGCGCTACCGTCAGGTATTACAGCGCACTATGCCTATAAATGCTACATAAGATGAACTACCAGTCAACCACTAGTTTACTTTCCAATTGAACAAATAAAAGGTCAGGTCTCATAGATCATGAACTCTCATCCATCAAAAATAAATGCTGCCTTCTCATTGTAGGCAATTTCCAAACTCTCCGAAGGGATGAACGACAAAAATACCTAAAAAACAGAACAAGGCAGAAAAGGCAAAAGAAGCATAGACAGTATTTTTAGTAAATAATTCTGATAATGCCTTCAGTTTCATGCAAAGTAAATATCTACGTAAAGATATGCATTGATGTATATATGATTTAAATTCCTCACTTCGAAACATAGAAGGGTGCCGAGGTTCTGAAATCCGTGGGAATATATGTATCTAATGTCATACCTATCCTGGCCCTTGAAAACTACAAATTACCAGTAGCAAGACAATAAATTCAATTAAGATCAAAGTAAATAGAAAATTTTCCGTCAAAGCTTTGAACCTTTTAACATCAATAACCAACTTTTCCCTCTTGATCAAATCATGATACTCAAACTTGTTATTAAATAAATTGTTCAAAATGTATGTTTACTTTTGTGTGTGGATCACAAAATTCTCCTACAAGATAAATATATACACATGTACATATATGTATGCAATTGTTTATTTATATATCAAAGAGAGATTGCCATAAGCGAATGCAAGCGAATTGGGGAATAAGACGTAGGTCTATAGAAGTGGATAACCAGAAAGTTACCGTAAATTAGATAGGGAAAATGAAGCGCCGGAGCACCGACAGGCAAAGTGGGGAGATCAATTCAGTCAGCCACACCTCCACACCTGAACCTCAACCAAAGAAGAGGTTTTCTCTCTTTTGTCGAGAGAGAAAGAGAGAGAGAGAGAGACTGATGAAAAACTAAAATATAGTAATAAATTTTTCCGAATATGTTTTAAGTTAAAGCAATTTTCAGAGGGTTTGTATATATTTATACTATTTCTGATAAAGAAAAACATAAGCACAATTCATTCATTGAATAAGAGAGATTAATTGATTAGAAAAAGAAATTATCTTTAATTGAAAAACTGAGATTTAAATAATTCATAAAAATGTTGCCTTCATTTGAAAATATTGTTTCCCCATTATGTTTATCAAAACCTTGAGGTCTAACACTGACGGGCTGAAGTACCCAAGAGGTCACGATGGCTCTGCTATATTTTTCTTTAAAATATCACTCTCTCTTTTTTTCTTAATACCTATTTCTTCAACTCATGAGCATAAAAATAACAATTAAAAATAGGATTTTTTTTCTTTTTGGTAAAACAACTAAAAATAAGATTTAAGAGTTTGTTATAATATCTTAGATTTTAAATTTATTAGAGTGTTTGGCACGCATTATCTGTGTGCAATTAAAAAACATTAAAGAAAATTAGAGGTTGATAAAAGATGAACTTGAAAGACAGAAAAAGAGAAATTTTTTTAGGAGTAAATAATAAAAACATAGGAATAAATTTTAAAATGTGTCACATGCAACTTCAAAAGAAGCGGTTACTTGATAATATTGATAGATAGATAGATGTGTATATATATATTCACATAAAATATTTTCTTATACAAAAATTGAATATGCCCAAAATTTATAAACTTATACTATTGGATCGAGTCATTGGGCCTCTATTCTTCCTAACAATTCAAATTGATTGTACATTATGGTGAGTAAGCATGTGACTAGGGTGGCGAATGAATATGAAACACGGCCTGAACCCAAAATGGACTTTTTTGCAACCGACCTAGCTAGGCTAGGTAGCTACCAAAGTAATGAAGAATTATGAACTCCACTATATATACATGTAAGTGGAGATCATCATATATACTACTACTATGTAAATAATACACTTGTCAATGACATAGTAATCCTCCAATTGTTTGCAATATGCCAATATTATTAGCCACAACATTTTCATCCATAGTCACCACTCACCAACTCCACTTAGAGAATGACAATAGTAATTGTTCCCCACTTGATCTGTCCACTGACCAAAACTATATCAATGACAAATAATATTCATCTATTAATCTCCATGCAGTCCATAACATATATAAAACCTTCTCGATCAGCTAGCTATTGTATTTTTCAAGCATCGATCGATCATAGTACAATCTGTTGAGGGGTTTTTTTCCAATCAAAATATACTTAAGTGAAAATGGCGACTATGAAAAACCTAGGGTTTGTTGTTTTGCTTCTTGCTATGTCTGCTATTATAGTGTCTGAGAGTAGAGTTGCTAGGAGAGATTTGGGTGTGAATCTTGGTGGTGTGGGTATTGGAGTTGGAGCAGGGGTGGGCCTAGGCTTGGGTGGTTCGGGTTCCGGATCGGGTGCTGGGTCTGGGTCAGGTTCTGGCTCTGAATGAATCTAGTTCGAGTTCGTCTTCTTCATCTAGCTCTAACTCGGGCTCATCTGGATCTGGAGCAAGCTCTGAAGCGAGTTCTCACGCCGGGTCCCAAGCCGGTTCTAGGGGTGGGGTTCAGAAGCTGGTTCTAAGGGTGGATCAGAAAACTAAGTACAAGTATTCGCATAATGATATTAAAATAAGTAAAAAAAGTACTGTTGTGGGACTAATAACCAAGGCTTGTGTTATATAAATAAATAAATGGTGATAATATGGGTCCTTTGTTTTTCCTAGTTGATTTTATAGGTCTCCTTTAGGCATTATATATTGTCAATATAATAATAATAATAATAATAATAATAATAATAATAGATACTAGTATTGCATGCATGCATGTGCTTATTGGCTTGATTTTACACCTTAACTAGCTATATATATATATATATGTCCATATTGTACTTGTTCCTCTTTTAAAGTTGATCACCGCCTTGATAATAAAAAAGGATTTGATGGCCACGACATGCATGCTACTCTTACAAGCCAATTAATGGTTGATTGTCCAATATTAATTAATTAAAATGATACGTCAACCTAATTCTTCATGTTATCTGCCAAACTGGCAAGCAATATTTTCTATTTTTAATAATCAAGCTTAACTATATTTTTCTAAGATGACGACTGCAAATCTCCCCCCTGAATGCCGTTCAGTTGAAGAATGGGTTCGAGTTGATTCTTGATCCCGCCTTTTATGCCATGTATAAACATTCTTGGCGCAACATATATAGAATATAAATGATCAATGTTATCAATTAAATATGTTTGATAATAATTAAACATCACAGTGCATTTTTTTTATATATAATTTATGGACATTTTTAACTCTCTGGTGCTCACATTGCACAAAATAAGTAGGACGTTTAAGTTGGTATAAAGTTGCACTAAAAAATTACATGATTCTTAACATGTATGAACATATATATTAGGTACCACTAGTATAATATATTAGGGATATTCACTTTTTTTGGAAAGCGATCATTTTACAAATATATCTATAATTTTGAAAATAGGTGAACATTTTTTAGTTTATACATACATTTCTTCCTTTCCTGATAGCCAATGCAAGAGGGGAAACAAAGACTACGGATTTTTTCCATGAGTTGATTCCCTACACTTCCACACTACATGTATTATATATGGATTTTTATATGAGAATATGCTCGCCCAGGCCAGATTTATTTGAAGGAGTTGACTGAAAATTCAATGGAAAGCATTATTCATACCCTTTACTCTTTAGGCACTATTTGAGTTTCTAAAAAATTTATTTATTTATTTTGTAAGGCTCTTTTAAAAAAAATTATGCTGAATTTTGGCTTTTGGCCGCACGTCCAAATGGCACCTTAATTTAGCAGGTGATTCGGGGAAGCCAAAAAATAAGCCGATCACGCAATTCTCGAGAGTTGACCTTTATATATGGTCAACCTCAAGAATGGCTGATTATTGATTACTCAATGCTCAAAAGTTGACCATACGGTGATAAGATACATCTCCCACCCTGCCTTGTTTTTCTATTCAACTTCTATACAATTTAATAAAGATGATTGAATTAATTAATCATGGAGTATGGTAAAAAGGGTCACTTAAAAATGGTGCATTTAATGGAGTGACAATATAATTTGTTTTATCAACAGGAGTCTGGTGTCCTTTAAACAAGGTTTCGAGTTCAAGTCTTGTGAACGAAGAAAACGGTGTTAAGGAGGGAGAGCTCCCCTTTATGATTCCAAAATCGTAGCTCAATTCCAGATTAGTCGGGCCTAATAATTGTCGGATACTAGACATGAGACATTTTCTCAAAAATTACTTATTAACTATTTTTTTTACAAAGATTATGAAGGTTCGTAATGAGTTTCATGGAAGTAGGTTAGCATGAAGTTTATTTTATGGTAAGTTGGTTAATTGACCTAATAGAATACTGACACGCAGGCGAGGCTGTATGTGTGTCAGTATTCTACTGGCCAATTGACCAACTTACCAAAAAAATAACTTCATGCTAACCGAATCCGAGTTTCATTTTTGCATAAAGTATTTAATCAAGTCTGTCGTACAACACATAATAGCTAGCTCATTGAATGGATAAATTTTTCTTAATACTATCTCTATTCATAATAACTGTCTTTTTAACTTCATGCACATGAATTAAAAAACTCATTTAATACTATCATTTAAGAATTAAAATTTGTAAGAAATTTCATCACTACCCCTTTATGAAAAATTGAAAACTATTACTCCCTTCGTTCATAATAGATTGTCGTTTTAGGAAGTAATTTTTGTTCCAAAAAGATTGTCGTTTTGAGTTTATCAATACACATTAGCTATTTTTTTTTTTCCTATTTTACCCTTATTTATAGCTTTCTCCTATTTAAAGCTTTCTTCCCTTCCCAATGATTCTTATTCAATTCAATGCTTTAATCCAAGTAGTAATTGGTTGAATTGAATAAGAAACATTAGAAAGAGAATAATTGGTTGAGACAATTAATAAGGGTAGTATAGTATTTTTGCTAGGTATTAATTACATTCCTTAATCTGTGTGCATTAACCTTAAACGACAATCTTTTAGGAACAGAGGGAATAATACAAGAGAAAAATTTCTTGGGATAATGAGAAAAGTTAGGGGGTGATATAGGAAAATAAATAATTTATTCTCCTAGAAAGTTGTATACGACAAATAAATTGAATTTTTTTTCTTCTAAAAAGACAATTATTATGGAATGGAGGTAGTATTGTTTTAAGAGGTGGTCAAAAATAAAAATTTACTATTTCAATTGCAAATGAATGAAAATATACACATTTAACAACCGGTTTATACAAAAATGTTTGCATTGTCAGAAATTATACTCCATTAGACAGATTTAATTATTTTAAACTTAAACAAAGCGTAAACGGTAGAAGCTGGTAAAATTGAGGTAATATTACTTCAAGTCTTCAACAGACAATTCCACTAGACGTGAAAATCATGTCCTCACTTGAACATCGTGCATCTAATGTTCTACGATTTCAAAATGAATGGATTCGAATGATGCATGTTACAAATTTTTATTAAAGTCGTTAGTTATTTGTCATTCTATCTATTACTCCACATAAAGTGTCAAAGTAGTAATGTTTGCCTTATAATTTCATGAGATCAAGGGTTTAATTTTTTCAATTCAAAAAAATGCAAAATATAAAATAAAATTTAAATGCAATACTTGGCATTAAATTTAAACGTCAAGTGTCAAAGCAATGCTTGTCTTATGGTTTCGTGATGTTACAAATTTTTCAACAAAATGCATATTTGGCATCATTTTTCGGTCTCATCAAAAAATAAAAGTGTGTAAAATACAAGGAATGGAGAGATGGGGTGCGTGAATATTTGGCAAGAAAATAATGTCAAATGTTTATTTTATTTTGTTGTTAAAAGTATATGTTGCATTTAATATAAAATAAAATTTAGAATGTAAATTGATTTTAGGGTTAAAAGTCCATCAAAATCTAGCTAGTATAGTCATAATAAATAAAAGGTCTCAATTACTATTATAAATCAACATAACTCATCACACAAGCAATAATACAAAGAATATAAAAATCCAGAGTGCCGATTAAGACCACAGCACTCTTTACTTACTTATATAGGAGCAATAACTTAAATTAAGTACACATTCTACGTACATTTTTATAGTATTATCTATACGTCTTGTTGAATAAGCTTGTTTATATTAATTAATTAATTAATATCCACAAAAAGCTCAAAAGGGGTAAACTACACTCTCCACTCTAGTCCTGTATAATACTAATACTTCCAATTTTATAAAAAGAGTTTTATTGGAAAATTTATACTAATACTAGTACATGATTTTACAGATGCATCATAATTGCGACTTAACTTAAAGACAACCTAGTTGTTTTTTGTTGGTTTGTTATATAGAAATTTTTAATATGTACTTTTAGAATACATATTAATTATATAATTTAAAAAAATATTTTTTTAAATTATATATATATATATATTTAAATTTAATATAAATATAAAAATTAAAAAAATATATACATAATTTAAAAAAATATATTAAGAGGACCCTAGCATATTAGGTCCTCCTAATATGTTAGGAGAACTCTTGTTATATACACGACCCTCCCAGGCTCCCACACCTTTTTGTCTCTCCCCTCTCTCAAAAACAAGTCTGTCTCTCTCTCTAAATTCAGAATTGAATTGAATTGAATTTTCTCTCTTTGTCTTTTTCCAATCTGGTCGTCCTTTAACACGTTCACACCGCGTATAGTTTTGCGTGCAACAACATAAATTATTCCTCTACCCTCATCTTTCAGCAGCTGCAGACAAACAATATCATCCCCGGCCCTCTTTTATTCTTCTCTGCATCCGTCTTCTTTTACCGATATCTGCCTCCCCTCCCTTCCTATTAGGAAAACCTATTTCAATTTCCAAAACCTATAGGATTTTGAAGAATGCCGTCACTTGAGGAGGAATTGTTCCCATCAACGCCTGGTAAGTTTAAGATCGACCGCTCCTACCATATGAACCGATCGCTTCACAGATGCTTCGCTTCCACGAGCACCATGTTCTTGTGGGCTCTCTTCTTGATAGCTTTGACGGCGTCGTATTTGAGTTTCGAAAGCTTCGTCGATTCCGGTAGCAAGTACTTCTCCGCCTCTTGGGGCGGCATCCAGTGGGAGAAACAAGTCCGGACATCCGCTCAGATCCACCGCTCCAACGGCATGTCCGTACTGGTTACCGGCGCAGCCGGTTTCGTCGGTTCCCACGTGTCCCTCGCACTCAAGAAACGCGGAGACGGCGTCGTTGGGATAGACAATTTCAACAGCTACTACGACCCCTCGTTGAAAAAAGCCCGAAAAGCTCTCCTCCATTCGCATAATATCTTTATTGTCGAGGGTGATGTTAACGACGCGCGCCTTTTAGCAAAACTCTTCGACGTGGTTGCTTTCACGCACGTGATGCACTTGGCTGCGCAGGCCGGTGTACGATACGCCATGGAGAATCCCCAGTCTTACGTTCACAGCAACATCGCGGGCCTCGTCACGCTTCTCGAGGCCTGCAAATCCACCAACCCGCAGCCCGCTATTGTCTGGGCCAGTTCCAGTTCGGTTTACGGGCTGAACGAAAAGGTTCCCTTTTCCGAATCGGATCGCACTGACCAACCCGCTTCCCTCTACGCCGCCACAAAGAAGGCTGGTGAAGAAATTACCCATACCTACAACCATATTTACGGTCTGTCCGTTACTGGGTTGCGTTTTTTCACGGTGTATGGCCCGTGGGGAAGGCCCGACATGGCTTATTTCTCGTTTACCCAGAACATCTTACAGGGTAAACCCATTACAGTGTACAGGGGCAAGAACCGGGTTGATTTGGCCCGGGATTTTACTTACATTGACGATATTGTGAAGGGATGCGTCGGTTCATTGGACACTGCGGGCAGGAGTACCGGGTCGGGTGGAAAGAAAAAGGGAGCTGCACCGTATCGTATCTTCAATCTCGGTAATACATCGCCGGTGACTGTGCCGACGTTAGTGAGCATTTTGGAGAGGCATTTGAAGATGAAGGCAAAAAAGAAGATAGTGGATATGCCTGGAAATGGTGACGTTCCGTTCACACATGCGAATATCAGCTTGGCCCGACGGGAACTAGGGTATAAACCCACAACCGACTTGCAAACAGGGTTGAGGAAGTTCGTTAGATGGTATCTATCGTATTACGGCTACAATCACGGCAAGCCTGTAAATTGATTCTCTCTCTTTCTCTGGTTTAAATATTTTTCTGTTGTTTAGATTATTTGGTATTCTTGAATTTTTTTCACGTAAAAAGGAGAGAAAGAAATAGGAGAAAGGAAGATCAAATTCTTTTCTTGGGGGACGACTGTTATCCCGGGTTGGAATTTTGTTGCAACAACCCCTTTTTTGTAAAGTTTATTTGGCACACAGACTCGCTTTTTCCCACTGTGCTTGTTGGGTATCTTGCAGTAACATGATGTAGTACGGAGATAGGTATTTGGATTTCATGGAGTTGCCAACAGTCTTGACATTATGAAGTTTATAATTTTTGTTGTTGTTGTATTTATTATAGTAAATATCGTATTTTAACTTCAATTCATATTTGTGGATTACACAAATACAATATTTATTATAATTTATCAAGGAGTGTGGCAATTTCATGGATTCAAATTGGTAAAGTAGAAGTCTCAATTTACATGTTAAGAAATCTTATTAATTCATTAATATTGATTTAAAATTTTATTACTATTCATGTACTAATTAATTACTCTTTATTATCTCTTAATTATTTTATTTTTTTTAGGGATAAAGTAGGAAAAATTATTATTATTTTCTTAAATATATATAAAACGTCTTATAGAAAAAAATTCTAAAATGATTTATATAAGAGAAAAAAGTAAATTTATATTGATCTTAAATTGCTTGAAAAAAGTTGAAATATGTACATATATATATATATATATATATATATATATGTATACGGTGTGGATCTTAATCTTACTCTTTATTCAATATACCTTGTTTACTTCCCTTTAGCGACGGATCGGACGACGATTTGATCTGTCGCTATATATACAACTGTCGTCTATATGTTGTCCGTCGCTAAAAGCTAAGACGACGTTTGTATATATAACGATGGATCAAATCGTCGTTCGGTCCGTCGCTAAAGGGAGTAAGCAAGGTATGTTGGCTTCCAAGTAGAATAATACCTTGAATCAGTGCTACATCTAATGATCCAGCTGCAAAGCCATACATACCGCAACGAGTCATTTGTTTTGGTTTTAGGCGGCGGACATTGCGCCATAAGTGGTTAGCATAAAGTTAACTTTAGTCAATTGACTAGGTTCTTTATGTGTTACACTGTATTGATCAATTGAGACTAATTTATTATAAAGTTAACTTTATAGTAATCGGATCCACCATACATAAAGCTCTATAGTTTCAATGTGGTATGTCCTCCAGTTAAATAAAGTACGATTAAAATTAAGATAATTGAATTTACAAATTAAGTTAATTTTTAAGTAATAAAATGAATTTCGTTTTCATCAAGTAAGTAATTTTGTGTTGATATTAATGATCTCTCGTCACTAAACTAATAAGCAGGGAGTGGCAACAACAACTGTTTAAGGTCTATTGCAGTCAAAAATAATGAACTTAGAATACTAATTCCGTTTTAGTGTTCAAAATATTTGCATTAGTAAATATATAATGTTAGCAAGATCTAATTTATGATGTTTACAGCATGTTGAATATTATAATAAGTTAAACAATGATATCGAAAGCAAATAATAGCCATTAAATCACAAATTTCATCTAATTTTAGCTCAAATTTTATTTTTAATTATTTACATTTTAAATTTTAGTGCAAAATATTTTGACACTAAGAGATTAGTCAAAAATAAAAATTACTTATATAGTGAAAATCAATTCTAAACCTAATAAAGTTTTTAACATTTCTCTTTCTCATATAAATAATGACAGTAGTAGTAATTTATTAAGAAGATAAAAAAAATCTCAAAATATGGATTTTATAAGGTAAATAATACGATTTTGTAGCATATACCGAATATCTGGTTAGAGTACCAGAAACTAGGCACCGGATTTGGACGGAAAAGAAAGAAAAATAAAAGGAAACGGAAAAGAAATGAGCAGCGGGAGTCGGGTGTTGAGTAAATCCATATTAGCTGCCCCATCGCTCGCTTCCACTCACTTTCCCAGATTCAAATATTTCGCTTCCGCATCCTCCACTCCGGCTAGGGTTTCTAAAATGGCCGCAGAATCATCTTCCTCATCTCCTTCCTCTGCTATTGATTTTCTCTCTCTTTGCCACAGTCTCAAGGTATTTTTTTTTAACTTGTACATCATAATTTTGTATCTAATTTCACACATTTGCAGTATGTTCAACTGTTCAAGTATTGTTTAATTCGGCTGCATAATAATACCCAATTACGAAAATTTATTGCAATCTTTGTTTATCGTTGGTTTCCTGATTTCTTCATCTGGCATTTGCTTGTCTTTTGAAACTGAGATTTTTCTAGACGACGAAGAGAGCTGGATGGGTGAAAAGAGGGATTCAGGATCCAGAATCCATTGGGGATCATATGTATAGAATGGGATTGATGGCTCTCATTTCTTCTGATATTCCTGGCGTTAACCGTGACAAGTTAGGTTTATTCATTTGTTTACTTTTCTCTGATTTAAATCTTCGGCAGATTTTTTTATTTGGTTGCGTTCACTGGGATTATGCATACAGATAGTATGGTATTGTTTAACAAGTTTCTAATTTTAACAGGTGCATAAAAATGGCAATTATCCATGACATTGCAGAAGGTGATATATGTTTTACTCCGTATTTATTTGTTCAAATTAATAATAATAAAAAAATAGGCTCTGCTTGAGAACATTTTTATTTTTACTTCCAGTCACTTTTCTTTCTATTTTAGATGAAATTCTTTAAACAAAAAAATAAAATAAAAGTCAAAATTCAGAAAAGCTTCGTCCAATGGTACCTTAGGTTTTAAATTGTGCTACTTTTACTTCCCGTATAAAGCTCACCCCAATCTAGTAATATACTGAAAGATTCTTACCAACTTAAATAATGGTTGCTCAACATATTTAAGATATATTTTCAATTTGTTATTGTAAGTACTACTTCTGGCTTTGAAATGGTTGTTTTTATTAACTAATATGTTATTCTTGAACCTTTTTTCACTTTTATAAGCACTTATTTAGATGTAAAAATCATGTTTTGAAGCTTAAAAACAACCCGATAGCCAATGTGGTCAATTCATTGTTTAACTACTAAACAAACTAAGGAGATGAACCATTTGGTCTAACTGAATGTACCTACAGAAATTTACGTAGGAAGAATAGTTTGAATTGTTTATAAGAAAAGAAAAAGAATATTATGAAAATGTATATCCATGTACTGCATCTTTGTTGACATGCTTCTTTGTTATGCGACTGCCCAAGTCACAGTGTTTGTTTTTTCTTCTACTATTACCATTCTCATTGCTCCAAAGTGAAATTCTTTTAATAAAATTCTTTATTTCTTGAATAGCCATTGTTGGAGATATCACTCCTTCCGATGGGATTCCAAAGTTGGAAAAGAGTCGTCGAGAGCAGGAAGCACTAGACCACATGTGTAAACTTCTTGGTGGGGGGCCTAGAGGTATATATATACTCTCTCTCCTTTGGTAATTGAGCTTACGTTCATTAGCTGTGTATCATATACTATTTTTATCCATAATTGGCTGCTTATCTAGAGTTGCACGTTGCAGCCAAAGAGATACATGACTTGTGGATGGAGTATGAACAAAATTCTTCTGCTGAAGCTAAGATTGTCAAGGACTTTGACAAGGTATAGCGCAACTTGTACACGTTTTTGCTTTTGTTTTTTTGTGTGCGTGGATTGGTGTCTATCAAACTATATATTTGGTGAATTGCATATAGTGGACTAACATGGATTTAAGTATGAGCTCGTCTGTCAATTAGTCACTTATCTGCCGGGGGGGGGGGTGTTGATAATTGTGACATATCAGTTGTATTGATGGTAAATATATGGATTGTATCAAAGCAACACTGAATCGATGCCTGGTGATGTTTGTACGTATTGAATATGGATAATGGATCAACATCAAATGTTAATTGGAACTTTAACCTTTTTTCTTTCTTTTTCTTTACTCTCTCCATATGGAGGTGGATTTTGGGTTCAGTTGGAGGCAGTGGGTGGATAATAAAACTTAAACATAGGATAAAGTAGTTGTTCTTAAGTTCCGCAGGTTATACTGCAGGAAAAAGGAATATGTTACTGTTTTTTCTGCTTATATTTTTTTTTGTTTTTGGTTTTTGGTTTTTGGGTTCAGTTGGAGGCAGTGGGTGGATAATAAAAAACATAGGATATAGTAGTTTTTCTTAAGTTCCGCAGATTATACAGGAAAAAAGGAATATGTTATTGTTTTTTGTGCTTATAATTTTTTTTTTCATATTCAGTACTTTATTATAGATAGCTATATTAATTTTTGGAAAGTGACTGGTCGCTTGGATGCAATGGGTGAACTGATGGCGGTGGTTCTTCTTTGATACTTTTATTCAGGTGGAGATGATACTTCAAGCCTTGGAATATGAAAATGGTATGGCTCCAATTTTTTGTTTGTTTGGTCAGTATTTTTTGTAATTGCAGATGTTAGTTTGACACTATGTTTGGCAGACTGTCTTTAAGATAACTTCCCAGTGCAGTACAAATTTCAACATTTGAGAAGGGAAATCATTTTGTTAGAGTTATATTACTATAGTATATTTTTAAGTTTTTAGCTAATAAGCAGAGTATTCTTTGACTCTGACATGTTATTGATTTATCACAATTTTAGAGCGACTTATTAGTTCAAATCATGTTTGTCATATTACATTTCTATAATTGTAACATTAAGTTATCTTATGTATTTGTATTTAGTTATAAATTGTAACATTAAGTTACATTATGTATTTGTATTTTTAATTTTAGTACTAAAGACCCCCAAATGTTATATGTATACCTACAAGACCTATTTTGGAAACTGAGGTTATGTCTCCATATTATGCAGAGCAAGGCAAGGATTTGGAGGAGTTTTTCCAGTCGACTGCAGGTACAGAGTTTTAACCCTTTTGGTTTTCTTTCTGTTTAGCTTTTGTACTCCGATTTTACTAATGGAATATTTAAAGAGTTGGAAATATTACATATGATTGGGACGGGAATTGAATGCAACCTGAATATGAAACAAAGTCAATTTGTGGGTTTTATTTTGCGATATGACATCACATAACAATTTTGAAATGGCTTGCTCATATTTCACAGCAATCTTATGCACAGATAAATGCATATGGTATCTCATGAAAAGCTATATATAAAAACTTCTTCTCTAGGATGATGAGCCTGTACTCGCTTTTCTGCAACTGACCTAATAAAGTAATAACATTGTGAGCAAAGGGCTGCAAGGCTGAGAAAACAAGGATAAGAATCATGAGATCAGATTAATGTTACTTCTGACATTTTGCTGAGTTGCAATTAGATACCAACGAGTGTTATGGTAGGGGATACCCAGCTGGGTATCTAAAGAGGATTCTCAACCCTCACATACTACATAGTACATAGATATAAGACAAATAAGTGGAGCGGTTGTGTCTCCACAATTAGTTCCATAAATATTGTCTCGTCTCTCCACATTTACTTGACTAATTATTTCTTAAAACTACATAGTAATACAGGGAAGTTTCTTATGTAGTCTTTTTTTTTTTCTAATGCCCAACCCCACTGCAGGAAAGTTCCAGACAGAGTTGGGCAAAGCGTGGGCCTCGGAGATAGCATCAAGAAGAAGAAAACAACAATAGATGTTACCCAGAAGTCTTTGTTACAGTTGTTGCTCACAAGCCGCCGCCCTTTGTTCCAGCCAAATCATTCGGGGAATGTGGGATAAAATTCGAACTTTAAGATCTTTAATGCATTTCTTATATCCTCAATGGCAAAATATTCAGTTACTTGTATGGCAGGGCAGCCCAATGCAATATCACCTGTTACAGACAGCCTACCATTGAGATTCCGAACTTGTTATGATCAAGTAAAAGGAAGGATTTTTTTTTAAAACATTCACGTGTCTGAGCTATACTCTTTTATTGGCTGCAAACTGCATTTATTCTCCAACAAGAGTTTCTCATTAATTTCTTCACTGGGATTTGGCTTCCTATCACCGGCACCTTGTTTCTCCAAAAAATTACTAAACTGAGAGCACACAAGTGTAAGTCATTTTTCTAATAAGCTATAGATTTCTCCAATGTTTGCTAGTTTTTTTGCTGTATGCGAATAGGATATAATAATCAACCCTATCTATAACCAAATAATCTCTTTTTTTTTTCTTTTTTCTTACTATAAGACTGACTGTATGTATACCTAATTTTTATGACCACACAGATTGGAATGCACATTACTGATACACATCTGCTGAAAGGATTGTTGAACAGTTTGGAGCATCTGGTATTATACCAAAGCTGAGTTCCCACACATCCAACACTCGTATCTCTTTTTTGTGTTTATCATGTTCATATATATTGCGACTTTTTTTTATCATGTCTATTTGAGTGAGTGAATGAATGATCATTCCATCCCTACACATTTCTCATAAATTGTTCGTGGAGGAGCTGGACCAGCTGAATCTTTACTTCTTGATACAAATTTTAATGTTGTTGAATAATTATTTATCGACCCATGTCTTCTAATTTTTAAAAAATAATTCCAATATTTTGTTGGAGCCAATGAATTACTGCCAAATTTTCTGGCACAATTTCAAATATAATATAATAAGTTTCAATTTCTCCAAAAAAATAGTGAGCTTGTAAACTGTAAACCCTTGTTTACATCATACATGCAACCTTCCTTTTACATCACTCCAGTACACCACCACTCACGAGTAGGGTTAAATGCTTTAGAAGTCCTTCTATTTTATGTCAACTTATAAATGAATCACTGAACCTTTTTTTTTTTTACAGTCAACTCGTTATACTTTTGTTTACTTACAAACCGTTAAAAAATCCGTTTACTTTAAACGGTTTGCCACATAAGCAGCTGACTTGTGAAAAAAAAAGCTTGTGACAAGAATTATCCCATGTGGCCTTGATGTAGATTTGAAAATTTTATGGAGAAAATAAAAGAATTATTTTAAAGTAAAATATAAATTAAAAAATTTAGCCGAAAATAAATGAAAATTATATTTAATTATTTTGTAATAAATATCAAATAAATTTTTATTTAATTCTTTACAAATATAATAATATAAATTAGAAAAGTTTGCCAAAAAAACAAGAAAATAACTGAAAATATATTTAATTATTTTTGTAATTAATATCAAATTAATTTTTATTTAATTATTTACAAATATAATAATATAAATTAAAAAAATTAGCCAAAAAACAAGAAAATATATGAAACATATATTTAACTTTTTTTAATTAATTAAATATATTTTCTCCATCTTTCTGCAGCGGCCTCAACCCACTCTTCTTTCCAATTCTCTCTCTTCCATATCCTCACAGGTTAAACCCTCTCTCTATATACACACACTTCCGAGATTTCTTGGTAGAAATTAAGGAATTTAGTCTTATAAATTGATCACAGGGAAGAGAACTTTTAACATGAATTCTTCAAAGCTAACATTTAGATCTGAAATTAATAGGGTTTCTATCCTCTTCTTCCTCTCTCTCCGCCCTCTGTTCTCAGATCTCATCTCCGACGGTCTCAACCATGATTTCCAAATCTCATTTTCGACAGCCTCAGCCCGTTCTCCGCATCGGAAGCTTGCCAGCAAACTTACGGCTTCATGCCTTGCACTACCTCTATATTCGACAACCTATTTCTAATTATTGTTTTTGATTATCTCATGTTCCTTTTTACAAATTGGGACTCAAATTAATTTATATGAAATGGGTTAAATGAATAGCATTCCGAAACATCATTAACAGAGGAGTGCATTGTGATTTGTCTATAGTGAAGGTAATTGTTCAATTGTAGTTTGTCTACAGTGAAAGTAATTGTTCAATTGTAGGGTATTGGGATAGTTGGCATTCAATTGTTTTCTCAATTTGGGGGAATAATCAATGGTTCATTAAGGTTCATGCAAGGTTGCTTTTGCTTGTGTTGTGGCTATGATTAATGGGTGCTTGAGCACTAGATTCTGGGCATACCAACAGAGGAGAGCAGAGGGGTTAGAAACAACGTACGTAAGGTGTTTGAGAAAAGGTCTGAGAAAAGAAGATGAACAATGATAACATTTGGCTAATTTAAATAGTAAAATATAATTAAAAAGTTATTTTTACTACACATAATTCATTAATTTATCAAATAAGAATCATTTATATAATGCCAAAATAAATTTATAAATATGTATGCATATAAATTCAATAAGAATTGATTTTTAATTTTAATATATTTTATTTTTATAATTTTTAAAATAATTATACTTGTTACTAATTATCTAAAAACTCATTTTCTAAAAATCATAAAATAAGTAAATTTTTATTTTTATTTTTTTCATTTTTTTGCTAACTTTTTTGATTTTATTTTTTTTTATTTTTTTTTTCATTTTCACTTAAAATTGGCCACATCATACATGTCAGCTTTCTCTCTCTTGTCATGTCAGTTTTCTATCTCTTATCAGCTGCTTACGTAGTAAACTGTTTAAAGTTAACGGATTTTTAACGATTTATAAGTAAATAAGAGTATAGTAAGTTGATTGTAAGAAAAAAAAGTTCAATAATTTATTTGTAAGTTGATCTAAAATAGAGTGAATACAAAAGCATTTAACCCCTCACGACTCACGAGTAATGTTAAACTTTAATATGAATAAGACGACGTCGTGTATAAGACGCGTGCAAAAAAGAGAAGCCCCCGTGTCCTCGAGAGGTTTCTGGAGATGGAAGATTTATGAGTTTGATGAAATCTCCATCATCCCTCTACATTTGACTCTAGGAAAGATGGTGGTGATTGAACCTGTAGCAAATGAAGTCAAAGTTGAACCACCACCAACAAGAGTAGAATCAAGTAGTTGTAAAGACAATGAAGAAGCTACAACGGCTGCGCCCGGATACGCCGCCTCTGACGGATTCGATACCGCCAGTGAAACCGATCATCAGGAAAACGACGATGACGACGGTCGAACTGAAACCAATCATACCTACAAACAATCTATGCCATCAACTGATCATTCTTACCAAGATTCCCTAAACGACGATCAACTCAGACAGGTCCCCCTCTCTCTCCACTCTATCTATCAAACTTTAAGACTCAAGAGACTGTATGATTTGAAACTCTGTCTCTCTTTCCAAGTGACAGAATTGAACTTGATTACTGCGAATTTACCTCTGACCAAGTATAATCAATTTCATTGTATCTGTAAACCGCTTTGATGATACTTGATTGTGCCTAAATTTGGATCAATTTTAAGTAAATGGCATATCTAAATTTTGATGATTGTGAGAAATACCCACATTGGAGAAAAGTTTAACCGGGGAAAAAAATTCTCCAATGATATATAGATGAGTATATATGTAAAATTTATGATTGTGTTGTGCTGGTCTTTCTTTCATATTTGCGATGGAATTTTTTTTTTCTTTTGCCATAACGATTTCCCCCCCCCCCCCACCCCCACCCCCACCTCTTACTACTTGGTTGTCTCTTATTTTTAGTGGATAGCTGCTGGAATCATTATTTGCACTTGACTAACAGTTTCAATTTCGAAATCCTAAACTTTTCTAATTTCATTGCGATGCAGAAATCAATAGAAGAAGCAAATGATGCAAAACTAGAAGGGAATAAGTTATTTGGAGATGCACAGTATGAAGAGGCGTTGTTGAAGTATGACCATGCTCTACAACTAGCATCAGAAATGCCCTCAGCTGCTGAATTGCGCTCAATTTGTCATTCAAACCGTGCCACGTGTTTCTTTAAACTGGTATGTTCTTTTCACGACAACATCTAGTCATTCAAACAGTGTAGTGTTTGCTTTTTCATGATGACATGTAGGAGGCTACATTACACAAACATTTTGCAGATTTGTTTAAATGAGTTACAGTTTAACATGCGGGACACTTTCTGCATACGTGATTAGAATGTTATAGCCAATTGGACGTTATGAAAGCATGATAAGAAAATTGATATTTATGGTTAGATATTTAGCATATGTTGTATACTTTATGGCTTATATGTGCCGCTGGTTGTTTTGAAATCAACACCTACCCAAAAGAGCACTGAATATGTTTCAGAGAGACCTTTGGATGTGATCGATTTGTTGTGGTGCTGTATGACTCGTGGGCATGTCCCTATAGAAATTGCGGAGGTGTCTGACGCATGCTGAACATAAGGTTGCCACTTTTGCTTTTATTTTACACTAAGAATATTTGTGGTACCCTTGGAGAAGCCAAATTATGTTAGGTTTCCATATGCTTAGGTTGGAATGTAGGGAATTTCTATTGTTATTTATAAATTTATAATGGATATATCTGTATGCTTAACTAATAAAGCAGAAGTATGAAAAAGTGATAGCAGCACTGCCTTTCCTTCATCGTCAACATCCCAAAATATATGTCAGAGGCCTTCGTTTGAAATTTTGTAAACCTCAAATGTGCCAGGTGTTAGATTTATTTTTTCTGTAGCTGGTATCTTTTATATAATTTGAATTTGCTGAAAGGTCTTGTATCTTAAATAGGCCAAGAGCACTCTACTGACCCTAACCAGCTGCATACTGCTGCATCTCCATAATTACATTCCTGCGAGAAATCATTCATACTTTTGAGTCTTAGGATTGCTGTTTCTTGTTCTAATCTACAATTGTTTGCAGGCTTATTTTCAATCCTAAAGGAGGAATGATTCACACTCCACTGAAATTATGAGATTGTTCTTTTTCTAAATTGATTATGTTGTTCTCTCTTTTTTTTAATTCTTAAAGGTTGAGAGGAGGGATTCCTTAAAATCTTTACTATGTTTTCTTATTCATATTTTGTTCTTTCTTCCTTTATTAACTCCCCCCCTCCCCCCGAAAAAAGGAATTTGCTATTGAACTTCATCTCTGATGCTCTTGTAGTTTTTCAGTAACTAGTTTCCTACTTGTCTTATGCTTAATTCATTTCTGGTTTCTTGTACATATCTCAGGAAAAATATGAGGACTCAATCAAGGAATGCAAAAGGGCTTTAGACCTAAATCCTTCATACATGAAAGCTCTGCTTAGAAGAGCTGAGGCTCATGAAAAGCTTGAACACTATGACGAGGCTGTTACTGGTACAGTTGATTGCTGTTGTAAACATGTGATAATACGATGATCAAAATGCTTTGTTAGATACTGGTTATACTTCAATAATCATGCAATTGTAGTGTCATTAGAACTCTCTCTTTCTCTTCCTCTCCTGGACACCACTGAAGAGTTTCCTTTTGGTCTTATTTAGTCTGTTTTCTTGCAGATATGACAAAAATTTTGGAAATGGATCCTTCAAACCATCAGGCTAAGAGATCAATTGTCCGTTTAGAGCCATTGGCTAGAGAAAAGCGCGAAAAGATGAAGGAAGAAATGATTGGTAAAGCTCAAACAGTATTTCTGCTAATATTTACTTTTCACCTTCCCCTTGTTTTATTTATCAAAATTCTAGTTTTTAGTATGAACCAAAAATGATTTCAATGTCTCATTTTGTAAACCTTATTAAGCTAAACAGTTAAGGGATATAAAGCTGGGGCAGTTAGTTGACACTCCCCCCGCCCCCCACCCTAAAAAAGAAAAAAGAAGACCACACACAGACCCCAACATCCCTTCTTCCATCCTTAATTACTCATTCAGTTAACTTGATTCTTCACCCATTATGCCATCCATGTGCGCTACATGCAGCTTGTATGTTTATTGTTTCTTAAAATTACAAAATGATTTTTTTTAGCTATGTTACGGTTTTCTTCTCTCCAGAAGTTCAACAAAGAAATTCTAAAGTTAAAAGATGAAATGAATTCTCATGCTTCATTAGGTAGGCAGGAAGTAGAGTAGAGTGTTGGACCTTAACCTTGGTAAGTGCTCACACAGCTTTTGAATTCAAAGCTTGCAGCAGATTTGGTAGGCTAATTTAAGAAACATAATTTTAATATTGCATGCATGAAAAAAACACTATTATGCTTTTGTTGATCCTATTGTAATTCTATCTTTCAAGTGAATGTATCAGGCAGTTTGTTTGTCCAAACTTCCATGTCGTGCGATTTCACTCTCAAAATCTTCCTATCCTAAATTCAAGTGGTTGCATTCTTTAATTTCTTAGTCGTGGTGTTATTTGTTTGTTAAACACATGTAGTGAGAGAGTGGAAATCTAAGTGCGGTGGATATGATGGAACATAGAGCAAAAACCTGTATTCAATATGGTATTAATGATCGTCTGTGAAGCTTTACTGTATATCTATGTGGAATGCTGCTGCAAATATGTTATTAACATCCTTCATGTGACCTCACCTTGGATTCCATGTGTGAGCAGGGAAGTTAAAGGAAATGGGGAACTCCATTTTGGGTAAGTTTGGGATGAGCGTCGACAACTTCAAAGCCGTCCAAGATCCAAATACAGGCTCATATTCTATTTCATTCCAACGCTAATAATGGTTTCCTGTGTAAATGAACCGTGTAAACATACGAGGGAGCAACTGATGCGATTTTACAGACAAGGACATTTGCTTTGGCTGATTATGATTTCAAATGAAGCTTAATTTAGATTTTAGATCTGAATGTTTAGTGTATACATGAATTGACTTTCATTTGAAATATGTACTGTTGTTTATTCATTTTTTTCCGACGTTAATTGCGAACGTTTTTATTTATTTGTGCGGGCATATACCTGGACACCGGTTCAGAGTTCTTGCAATTGGGTGTGGGAGTGTAGCTGGATTCCAGGGTTATGGCAATAGTCAGTATTGTGAACTAATATCACATCAGTCTTACTGTTGAGAGAGGCCTACAGTTGCAGATTAATCATCTCATGTCCAAAGAGAAATTGGGATTCTGGATTCTTCTGTCCAAAGAGGGAAAGAGTGCTTTCAGCTCAATTTCCCCCCTTATTTGGTTAACCACTAGCGAGCGCCATCATGTGTTCAGTTACTCATGAACTATTATTGGTTTTGATAACTAAGGACGGACAGCTTTATAATAAAAATAACTTGATTCTTATTAGATAAGTGTAATAACAATTGTTTATTAGGTAAAAAAAAGTACACAATAATAATCACATGTTATTTGATTAAAGAAGTATCAAATCTATTATAATATCGATACCTGGTATGGTATGGTATGGTATGGAATGGAATAAACAACGATTTTACCAAGTTAGGGGGCAATCTCAAAACTGGTCAGTTCTCACTCGTGCTTCACTTTTTTTCTGATAACAGTTGAGCATGCCGCTCCAAATACTCTCTGCTATTCATCTCTGTTAACCTGCATGCATTGCAGACTAATTTTACCTTGAATCTCTTTAAAATAACAAAGAGCGCACTAGGGCAAAGCACCATACCATACCATACCTACTGATGGTGCGATCTTTTGCAAATCCCAATTCATTATCCACACACAGGTCAATATCATCATTTTTCCTCGATCTCGAAGAAGTTCTAGGTGCCAGATGTTTTGCATCAGAAATCGTCACGATCCTCTCAAAAAGTTGAAGGGGAATCCCCTCAGCTGTACACATTAATCGGCCTTTATTCTCATACATCACCTGTTGATGCAATAGACAGAGAGAGCATTAGTTTACAGTTATATATATTCCTTTCTTTTTTATTTTTATCATTCAAAAAACAATTAAAAACAATATTACTTTGGAAAAAGATCTCTATTCCCTTCATTGCGGCTTTCAAAATTAATGTGCCAACTCTCTTTATATATATATATATATATATATATATATACACACACTACCGGTAAGTTGTTATCAGGGCCAATCATATGTTACAGCCAACCATTTCTTACAAACCCGGGAGTTTAAAAGTGCACTCTTGGGAGTTCAAGTAATATTCGTACATTACTTATTTTAGTTTCCGATCTCTTACGTGTTCCTTTCCAAGAGGAATAATATTAGGAACTCTTTTGGCACATAGTCAATTCTTGATATTGTTAGACTAATAAAAGGTCAAAGTGTCAAACCAATTAAGAAGAAAATGGACTAACATCAACAAGAGTGACAAATCGATAAGCTGCTGTCCTGTTGTGGAGCCCAAAGATTGGCACCCCATCCAAAGCCAGGGTATGGAAGCTCTCTATGGAAAAAAAATTAACAAAATTATTTAGGAACTTATTGTAAAGGAAAAAATATTTCAACATGATGATGCACATAAAATTTCTGAAGTGATTCCTGAATGATCAGTTGATCACAATGAACCAAATAGCTAATTGGAATCATCAAATATAAACTAACGCCGATAGCCTATACAAGTCAAAAGGGGAAAAAATTACAAATCTAAACAGTTCAACTAGCAAAAATAAATAAAAATCTAAACAGTTCACCGTATTGTACTGTTTTTAGAGAAGGGTCTTGCTCACATTTAGGTAAAAACAAGCTAAAGGTCTATGGAATTTCAATCCCTGAAATCTGATTTTTTTTAAAAAAATAAAAACTCGACTATATTAAGCATCATGCAACTACTTGGTATTATCAGAGCTAATACAGCTTTCATGCTTAATGGGGAACCCACACAATCTTAATATGACTTACTAAACAATCCAAAATAGTCTGCAGCTCCAAGAGGTTTGCCACAGAGCTCCTCAAAAGGAAAGTATGCACATCCATTAGCACCTAGAGGAACCTGACCAGGAAAAAAGTTGGAGAGAAAAGTGGTAAGCAAATGGAATGCTTTAACTCATTAAAGCATAGCCATAAAGGTGAATTTGAAAAGAAATTTTTAGCATATAAACCTGCAATCTCCTTCCCATAACAACTTCTACCTCTTGCGGACCAACTATATGATTACCAATCAACTGTTCAAACTTCTGCTTAAGAAGGCCCGATGCATATTTCTCAACAAAATAAAAACCCTGTTCAGCCTGTAGTTCAAGTGAAAGCATGAAAAGGTACTGTCAAGCAAAAAGCCAAAATTGCCAGCTAAAAAAGTAAAAAACATGCATCCTTGAAAACATAGAAAAATGTAGAGTTGATGTTGCACCGAAGTCATTTTTCGATAGTCTGTTGATGAACCAATTTCATGAACTACGCATCTTTCCTACATTCAGACAAGCACCAAGTTACTAACCTAATAAGACGACAAACAATAAATCAATAGATTGGATGCATTTATTTTCAAATATAGCAATAAATGAAGACTAAGCTAAAGTGTTACAATGATTGCAGGGTCACATAGCAGTTGTTGTGATCAGATGAGCTCAAACCAATCAAATGTTTCCCCAATGTCAAAAGTGGCTGTTGTGGATTCAGATCCAAATTTGTGTCTTTCCATCACCATTGAACTTGACACGAGTCAAAGCTCACTGGCTTGAGCCTGTCTGATCACCACACTCCTCAAGGAACATCATATGCATACCTTCAAGGTGGAAATGAATGGTAGAAAAAGATCTCTTTGCAATCCACGCTCATAAAGGCTATCTGGAGCACGGTTGGAAGTAGCAACAAGAATCTATACTTGCCACGTATCATAAATCCAAACAGAAAAGTTCTTCGTTATTTTCCAGCAGAAAACCATAAGTTAAAGTGAAGAGGATATACAGACAAACTTACAGTGCCATTGCTGAATAGATGCCCAAATAATCGATTTAGTATTAATGCATCAGCTACATCGTTTACCTTTTTTAAAAGACCAAAAAAGATTAGGGAGAATCAGCAACCAGCTATCAAGCACATTGTCCAAATGGTGTCTCTACTTAAAAAAGTAACGAAGTTAGCCATAACTTACCATAAATTCATCAAGACATAACAAAATTGATTCATCAGATATCTCCCCTGCGACAACTTCAAGGGGATCAGCCAATCCGTTGTGCTTCTGCAGTTACACAATGTTATAAATCAGTTTTCTCATTTTCTACCAGAACAGATAACATTTTTCAATATAAGAGAGCAATAACAACATGATATAGTCTAAAATTGAGTTAATGTCCATTGTCATCTTCATATCGGAATAATAGAACATCAATTATGAGATTTAGATACCTAAAGCACTTCCACTACGGAAAATGAGATATAACAAAAGGGTCTTCTTAACATGTGCCCTAAGGGCACATGCTAAGCACACAGTTCAAGAGAATATTCTCTTGAATTGTGTGCATATTTTCTTGATTTTTGCATATGCACCAAGTTCAAGGGAATATATACACAATTCAAGAAAATATTCCCTTGAACTGTGTGCTTAGCATGTGCCCTTAGGGCACATGTTAAAAAATTCCATAACAAAAACATATACATCTCAAAATACATTCAGGAAAACATTCTGTCATGGAAACTCTACATTTTGTCATCATTCCCTAAGTTCATCCTAGTTGTTGCAATTGTCATGTTGAGCTTCTATCTAGTTGTTTGCTCACTGGTTATATTTTTATGTTGTGTGCGCTTGCATTTTTTTTTTTATATTATTGTTTTTTTTTTGGGGGGGGTGGGGGGTGGGGGGTGGGGTGGGTGAGGTGTGATTAACTAAGCTTAGTGTGATTTTTGTTGTTGTGGAAAACTGAAAATAACCATCCATGTATATATAGGGGAATAGTAAAAACAAAATTGGCATAAAACTAGTCACTAGCAGCAATTAGATTTAGAACATATTATATTGATCTTACCTGCAAGCGGCTGTGGACATCCAACATGAAGTCATGAAAATGGATTCTCTTCTTCCTCCAATTGAAAGGCCTGAGTGAACAAAAATGAGAACCAAGAGACATAACAAAGCAAATCTTTATTCTTAACTGCTTTATACTTTGTGCACATTATGCCTATAATTTACATTCATGTAAACTGGAAGGTCTCTCATTTGATATCAACATTTAGGTAACTGAAAGGAGAAATCAATTGAAACTAATACTTACAATTGTTCGAAAAACAAATCCATCAACATAGTTTTTCCTGTGCCAACTCCTCCGTAAAGGTAGAGTCCTTTCACAGGTGAATATGAAGACTGCGGCATGAAACGGGACCACAACCACCTACTCCTAAAAGTGGACTAAAGTGAATAATGATGACATCGCATCTAAGGGGTGGAGAGGGGGGAAGAAGAAACAAAAAAGATATACTCCAGCATATTGAACATAACTCACAATATCAGTAAGAGGTTATGATGCCTCAGATTAAATCTATGTATAGACTTTACCTCCCTGCTTTCTCGGAAGCAGCATAACGATCCAAACAACAGGCATTAGCTGACTCAACAAGCTCATCATAAAGTCTCTGAAGTTCTCTTAAGGTGCCTACCTGCAAAGTTACTGCCATGATATACTCTAATAATGGAAAACCAAACAGATAAGAGCATAGCTTAGCAGGAGGCCATTTAGAATAACACATAACTTGCTTACATGTTACAACTTATTACTGCTCTTCCTATCAAGAACTGAACTATTTTAAATTTGGGGTCTAGAAATCAACACAAAAACTTGCATAAAGCTTTCATCCATATAGTACCTAACTGATAAGTAGTGCATTATTCAATTGCAACAATGACACTCAACTAGTACAATAATAACACAAACCACATAATGGGTGCCCCAAAAAAATCACTGTATATGCAAGCTAAAAAAATGCAAATTTCAATAAATTAAATAAATTTATTTATCAATGACAAAACCTGGAGACAAAACTAAACTAATTATTCAATTCTAGTTCCACTCCATGACTGCAGAAAAAATCAATCGTCATACCTGGCAAGCATCACCATCCACAAGTTCCCCTGCAGCGATTCTACGCTCATACTCCACAAGAGGGCCTGCCCTGTTTGGTTCTGTATAATCAATAAAATCCAAAACAAACAAAAATGAGATCTTTATGTCCAAAATCAATTTCAAACTTTCAAAAAAAATCATAGGAATCATTGTAGCGCCATACCTCCACTAGTAACTTGAGCAACATCAGCAAATGGAGCTCTAGAGATCATAGAAGAGGGGTGTCCACATAAGCATATATCCACATTATAGGACTGCTTATACAAAGACTTGAGATTTGTATCAACCAACAGATTAGGTCTTTTCACCAGCCCACTATAGATGTTAGCCCCTCGATGCTGAAAAACTGATCTAAAATGTCGTACAGAACCAACAAATTTTTTCATCTTCAATCCACTGTAGATTTCAAAAACTTAAACCACTCCGTCGAAGACAATCAAAACCTTTATATTGCCATACTTATTCGTTAATAAAGAAAATAAAAAATTCAATCTTTAACTAGCATAAGATGAAAAATGGCAACGGTGAAGATAAAACATACTAATGATAATAAATAAAAGCAAACAATGCATGAATGAATTTTAACTTTTCTTAACAAAATCATTTTTACCGCAATAACCAATAAATATAGTACAATATAATGTAATATTGAAAGAACACAATTCACATACATGAAATTAATGACGCAAAAAACATCTTTCTCAATCTCCAGATAATTTAACATCGAAGTTATACCTGTTCAAGACAACAAACGAACCTGGATGGTATGATTGATTATAAATACTCCGGGCTCGCAATGCCCAGAATTCTGCTGGCTTCTGATGAAAGGTCCCAAAATTTAAGAAATATATTTAGGTATATGGGTTTGTGTGTATCTATATGTTACTCCGTATATAAATGTCTAGAAAGATGGATGAAAAAGAGCTTAATTTTAAATCTAAAATTTATATTTGTCGTTTGAAGGACCAAAACAAAAATCCCTAAATCTCTGGGTACCCCTCGCACACAGAGGAGGAGAGAACGCGTTAATACTTAAAAGGGATGATGCCGGATGGTGATGAGACTCGGGTTTCCGATAATTTTTTATCCCCCTTTCTTACACATGTTTAAAAGCATTATACACTAGTAATAATTTTTGATATCAGAAGAATCATATATAATTCGAGTTTGTTTAAGAAAACATGAAAATCTCTTTCTTTCTTTTTTGGTCTCTCCTTCAGTATCTTGGGACAACAGAGCTTTCAATTTAAGAAAATAGAAAATGGATGTTATGAATGAATTATAGAGCCAAACAAAATATTCTTAAAATATGTGCCATTCCCAACAGACTCTAATCATCTCTCATATTATATAATAATATAAATCGTTTTAGAATTGTGAATAAGTATTAAAGAAATAATTATAAAATATTAAATATAATATCAATTGTCTATATTATTTTTATATTAAAAAAAATAATGCTATTTATTAGACAAAAAATAATAAGAGAACCAAAATTATATTTAATACTTTAAATAATATTAAAAACTAAATAATTAATGCTCAACCCACTTATATTAACATAAATCGAATTTGAAAGGAGCCAGTGGAACGTCAAAAATATCACGAAAATACATAAGTTATCCCCTACATTAACGATTTAAACCACGAAATATTATACTCTCTCTGTTCTTAAAAGATTATCGTTTAAGGTTAATACACACAGATTAAAGAATGTAATTAATACCTAGTAAAAATATTATACTACCCTTATTAATTGTCTCAACTAATTATTCTTTTTTCAATGTTTTTTATCCAATTCAACAAATTATTTCTTATTCAACCAATTACTACTTGGATTATAACATTAAATTGAATAAGAATAATTGAGAAGAGAAGAAAACTTTAAATAAAAATAAAATAGAGAAAAAATAAATAATGTGTATTGATAAATTCAAATCCACAATTTTTTTTAGGAACAAAAATTATTTTCTAAAACGGTTTCTAATCTACCCTTGTGTGATTTCTGTTGAAGCATATACTCGGGGGCAATTCGATTCTTATTTTTTATTTTTTTTGAATTAAAATACTTAAATATAACCTAAATAATAAGAAATTCTCTCGTATTCGGCTCAATCCTTTTAGTAAAAGATTGGGCCGAGTTTACGTCGTTACATTATATTTAGGATTAGAAATAGGCGTAGTAATCGGACCCTGTACATATCTCTCGAAAGTCCCCTTTTTGAGAAAGGAGAATAGGAACGAAAAAATAAAATAGAAAGAATTTAATTGCAATCTTTAATCTTTTCGGAGGAGGGAGTAATCTCAATTCGCATCATCGTGAAACGAATTTGAAAGGAGCCGGTGGAACGTCTTCCCCAATCTCTCGTTTAGGGTTTTGATTTTTTGTTTCTGGGTTTCAATTAGGAAATTGTAGAAGAGGGATGGCAAATCAGGGAGCCAAGAGCGAAAGGAAGAGAACAGTCGACTTCGAATCATCATCGCCTGCAATGTACACTCTCTTCTCAACTTCCCTTTTCAGTTACATTCTGTTTGCCTTTCAATTGCATCGTTTTATATCATACTATCATTTTTCTTGTTTTTTCTAGTTCCACAACGGAAGCTCACCTTAATTTACTTTCCTTACTCGATTCTGCATTAAGTAAAGGGATTATAGACCTTTGAGCTGAAATTAGACTGTAATTATATTTTTATGCCATAGAAACTTAAAAACTACAGTCAGTTATGCCATGGAAAGTTACGGATTGTATAGTTATGGTGTATGGATACACCATAACATAATATCTTTCATAACGTGGAAGAAGATAATGGCGCAGGATTCTGATGGTACTTGTGGTATCTACAAGTTTCACTAATTAGGATTTCTGAATTATGAGAAGACTGAGTATTGTCACACACATATAGGCTAGCACAAAACTGAATTCAAATACGCAATGAAATTCTGTCAAATTGTATTCCAGATCAACTAGATCTCTTTCTATAGTGTCCTTCGGTGGGACTTCCAGTGCTACCCTTGAAAAGGAACTTGGAACGTGGAAACCCCTTAAAGGTGCTTCTCTTGGAAATCTTTTAATGGTTTGTAATTTAATAAAAATTTCTACATATAATATATAAGTACAAATTAGTGTAATTTATTAGAGGGATGAAAAAATGTTTGATCAGCTCCACTCAAACTTTCAAGCAGTTAGAAAACTTTGCCCCCTTTTTCCCTTTTGCTGATCCTGTGAGATGTTCAGGGAAGCCATGGAGTTGGTTCAGGTATTGCAAAATTTAAGTTCAAATTTTCATACTTATAATCTTACTTTGTGATTGTGGATAAATATATGAATCACACATTCACACTGATGACGTTATGTCTTCAAGCTATGTTTTCTTTTACCGCAAAAGGAGTAACATACTAACATTAGTTATATTCGGTTGCAGTCACTGTGTGCATAAATTTATTTAAATCCGTGGTGCCTATTTAGGTTATATATCTATTGGTCAGGGCAGAAATCTTCCATTCTACTTTCAAGTGGAAACATTAGCTTGGCCTGACATTGACTTCTTTTGCGTACATTATTTCCTATAAACAACTTTGCCTTATGGCAAAACCTGCTCATGGTGATGATGGAGAACTTTTAGATGGTGGGTTCGATATGAGTACTGGTGGAGTTTGTGGGTATGCATGTCTGCCCTCCTATTATCAATATACTCCCTCTATTACACAAAAAGGGTCCCATTTTATGAATATTATCAATATACTCCCTCAGAGGCCCTTGTTACATTTTATGGATTTTATATTTTTTTCGTATAATTTTCTGTTACGTACTACAACTCACCCTCACATGGAAGCTGCGTAGTAAACACATGTTAAAGCAGTCTAGATGCAGTTCATATTCTTTAGTAAAAGTAGTTCTTGTTTACTTAATCTGTTTATCCTTGTTCCTATTTTTAGCCATTACATAGTTTACTGCTATTTCCTTCATTTTCTCTATTTTAATTGTTGCACGTTGTACTTTCCGCTGATGAATTGACTATAAATATAGCCACATGAAACCCAATAAAGCATCATATAATTAATTCCAGTTCTCTTCTCTTCTCTTTTCTTTTCTCTGTCTTATACTTTCTTCCTCTCCAAATTCAAACATATCATCTTGGTATCAGAGCTGATTTTTCTGTCATGGATACTCGTGGGAAGACGAAGCGCTGAATTCCGCAATGAAGTGAATGAAGCATTAGCACATCATAAGTCGAACTTCGATCAGGTGAATACAACTCTGCAAACTGTCTTGACAGAAATACAAGCCTTGTGCTCCACCAGAAGCTCCAACACTTGCCCACCAGAAGGTAATCCCCTTGTTCAGGAGGGGTCCTCTCACCATCCATACGCCACACCGTCTGCTACTAGCTACAACCATGCACCACCATCTTCACTCAAGCTGCAATTTTCGAAGTTCAATGGAGAAGATCCAATGGGGTGGATCTGCAAGGTCGAGCAGTACTTCAAATACCAAGGCATTAGAGTTGATTGATGGGGGAAACTCGCCTCTTTTCACTTGGAGGGAATCGCACTATAATGGCATCATTGGCATACAAAATTTTGGGGACCAATTACATGTGAAAAACTCACCAAGGCAGTTTTGCTTCGCTTTGGTCATATCGAATTCAAAGATCCCTCAAAAACTTTGTCTCGTTTGAAGCAAACTACAGCAATTGCTGCTTTTCATAAGGCCTTTGAACGACTCTCTCATCAGGTAGATAGATTACCATAAACTTTTTTGATTGGGTGCTTCATTGCAGGCTTATAGGATGATATCCGTTTGGATGTCAAGATCAAGCAACCTCGAACCTTGGCAAACACCATTGGAGTTACCCGATTGGTGGAAGAGTAAAACCAGCTCCAACGACGGCCTACCCCAATCAACAGAATGCAGTCAGGGGCCCTGCCGTCGAGAGGAAACGCTTACCCATCTACTGAAATTATGGGACCAACACCTAGCCAACGCTCAGGGATGAGAGCCTAACACACCACCTTTGTGTTTCCGACGAATCACCAACCAGGAGACGTAGGAACGCCGAAAGAAAGGCCTATGCTATTATTGTGATGAAAAATACTCCCTGGGCCATCGGTGCGAACGTCCCCAATTATTTATGATTGAAGATGCACCACACATGGAGGAAGAAAATAGAGAGGATGCAGTTAGGGGCCCTGTCGCCGAGAGGAAACGCTAACCCATCCACCGGAATTCTAGGACCAACATCTAGCCAACACTCAGGGATGAGAGCCAACACACCACCTTTGCCTTTTTGACGAATCACCAACCATGAGACGCGGGAACGCCGAAAGAAAGGCGTATGCTATTATTGTGATGAAAAATACTCCCTGGGCCATCGTTGCGAACGTCCCCAATTATTTAGATGCACCACACATGGAGGAAGAAAATAGAGAGGAGTTGCCTCAGGAAGTAGAAACTTGGGAACTGCTACTCGAAATTCCTTTTCATGCAATTGTTAATGTCGAACATCCCTAAATCCTTTGAGTTTTGGGAAATTGAAGAACAAAAGCTTAATCGTACTGATTGACGGGGGTAGTACCCACAACTTCATCGATCAAAACACTGCTTCTCGATTGGGTCTGCCGATTGTCTGGGATAAGAAGCTACAAATGGTGGTTGCAAATAGGGAAAGGATCGAATGCACATGCCAATGTCAAGGGCTCATGCTCACTATCCAAGGTATACCTATTATTGCTGACTATTATGTTCTTCCTGTGGCAGCTTGTCAAGTAGTACAATGGTTGGAGACACTTGGATCTATTGAGATGGATTACAAGCGACTCACTATGTCCTTCTGTGTTAAAGGAACCACTCGTACCCTCCATGGAGTTGGTCGCACTGCGGAGGTTGCCAACATCGAAGTTCTGAATAATAAAGAATGTGCGGCCCTGCAGAGAACAAGGTTCTTTCTTCAGATAGTTTAAGCTGAACCCAAGTCCCCTGTTCAACCTCACCCAGCGGAGATCAAGAGCCTTCTAGAGGAATTCTCTAAGGTCTTTGAGACTCCCACAAACATTCCTCCCAAACGATTGCACGACCCCCGAATTCAACTCCAACCAGATACAGGACCAGTGAGCGTGCGACCCTACCAATATCCATACTACCAAAAGTCCGAAATTGAGAAGATGGTCAAGGAGCTTCTACCGACATGACTTATACGGCCCATTAACAGTTTTCTTCTCCAGTTTTATTGGGAAAAAAACTTGATGGAACTTGGAGATTTGGGCTGGTGAAAGATGAGTATCCTATTCCCGTAACTGATGAACTACTTGACGAGCTACATGGTGCCAAGTTTTATTCAAAATTGGACATGCGATCGGGGGGTATCACTAGATCCGAATGCAGAAACAAGATATTCATAAGACGGCATTTCGAACTTATGAGGGGCTATACGAGTTCATAGTCATGCCTTTCAGACTCACCAATGTTCCAACAACTTTTTAGAGTCTCATGAACGACCTCTTTAGGGCATACCCCCATAGGTTTATTTTGGTATTCCTTGATGACATATTGGTTTATTCACAATCTTGGGAAGATCACCTCTCCCATTTACAAACTGTTTTCACGATTTTACAATCTAACCAATTGTTTGCCAAGGAATCAAAAAGCCATTTTGGAATCCCCAACAGGTCAAATATTTAGGGTATATTATCACTGAAAGAGGAGTGTCAGTAGATCCTGACAAGGTGCAAGCAGTGGTGGCTTGGTCAACCCCCACCACGGCTAGAGGAGTGTGAGGCTTCCTTGGGCTTGCCGGCTACTATAGAAAATTTATCCGTCATTTTGGCAGCATCGCAGCCCCACTAACTAGGTTTTTGACCAAAGAAAAATGCCAATGGTATAGTGAAGCGGAGGAGGCATTCCACCAACTGAAACAAGCCCTCACCACGCCACCTACCCTGCTCCTGCCAGACTTCTCTCAACAGTTTGTGATTGAATGTGATGCCAGTGGAGTGGTACTCGTTGATTGTTTGGAAAATAAATGCAAGATAGAATTTTGATAGAATTTTGTCATTTTAGATAAGTAAACAATAATGACCTTGCATTTTCTAGAAAAATGTTATATACGATGATAATGAAGAAATACGAATACAAGAATGCACCATTCCAAACTGACTCATAGCAACTTATTTTGAAGTAATGTGGAGTCTCTTGGTGGTAGTCGTACTATATAGTTGGGATCCTATTCCGCCATCATTAGGTTGGGGCTAAGTTGGCGAGCTTTGTCTCTTTTACGTAGTTATGTACCCTCCAGCTGTTGCACAAAAACTTTATCCCTGGTTTGGATTAAGCGTCAACATCTGCATTAATTTTGGAAGAGGGTTGAATCACTTTTAATGTAAAAAAAACAGTTTTATACCAATAATTATCATTTTATATAATATAATTTATGAGATGGAAATAATAGTGATTTGCAGGCTTTTTTAAAATCTAATAATATTAATTGAGTGAATATAGTGACAAAGACAAACTAATCAAAACCGGAAACTGTCGTCCACCAAAGTTTTATGTAAACCACTGAACAATAGATGGTTACTGAGAACTCTACTGTGTTTTTCCTCAAGGATACTTCTAGTATATTCATCAATTTTTGGAATATATTAGTGAAAGTTCTGGTGATTTACTGACACAAAGATAAGTTTAGTGAGTGATTTAGATTTTCTGTTTGCCAGATTCCAGCATTTGCTGCATATCAACTCTTTGGCCTTGTAAAGGGATTTGTTGGAAGGATTAAGAAGCACCGAATTAATGTTTAAACCCAATGATTTAAAATAAAGAAAAAGGATCCTAGAACAAGGAAACGCCATTTCCATTGTCTCAATAACTAGATCAGACTAAAGAATCCAATCATTTTACCCATTAACATCTTAGAAGATTTCACAAAGCCTTTATCTCTTAGTTTTCGACTTTTTGGAAATATATTAGCTGATGAATTAGATTCATTCTATTTTATTTTTTTGTTCCTATTCTCCTTTCTAAAAAAGGGGACTTTCATTTAAATATTTAAATAAAGGATTACTTCGTTCGGGATCTTTTTTTATTTCTAATTCAGCATTCCCAGAGAATTTGGGGGGGGGGGGGGGGGGGGGGGAGATAGGTCTTAATCAGCAACGAGAGAGATGTAACCGATGTTTTTTGGACCTTTCCCAAGGCTCAGAGGCACCATCTGTTGCTCAAACTTTTGTTGTAAATGGTTTGTTCACTAGTATGCAAATAATGCCACAGGGAGCTGAAGAGGATGAAAAGTCTCGAAAGAAGAGAGGGAAGATGGAGAAAAAAACCTCCAGAAGCAAATTTGTAAAGGCCAGAAACAGATAACGTTGTCATGTATCGTCTTTTAAACATGAACTCGAATTACTAATTACTCATTGAATATTTTGATTTCTGAATACAATTTTGGCCTATATGTGTATTTTATTGTTGTTAATGGTCAACCTGTAATGTAATTATAGATTTTCAAATCATCTACAGAATTTCTTACGTATGTAATCTCTCTTGTTTCTTTACATTACCAGAAGCCTCGATCGAGCATTATATGGTTCTCTAAGCCATTAATTAAGAAATTGAGTACTCCACAAATTTTCATTTAAAAACAAGTAGATAATGTTTTTATGATTAGGGTTTGCATATTTTTAAGAGTTAGCTAGTAGCTAGGACCATTTAATTAAAAATAGGCACAGAAAACTTTATGTTTGCACTGAACAGTTGATGGTCGCTGAGAACTCTAGTACGTACTCCCTCCGTCCCTTAATATAAGACGTTTTAGAGAAGTTTTTTTTTGTCGCTTAATATATGACGTTTTAGAATTCCAAGTAAGTATTAATTGCTTAGTTTTTAATATTACCCCAAATATTAAATATAACTTTGGTTCTCTCACTATTTTTTGTTCAATAAATAACAATCTCTTTTTTCAATACAAAGACAATATAGACATTTGATATTATATTTAATGCTATATAATCATTTGTTTAATGTTTGTGCACAACTCTAAAAAGTCTTATATTAAGGGACGGAGGGAGTATTATACTCCCTCCGTCCCAAAATAACTGCTTAGTTTTGACTTTTTAAAGTTAAATTGACTATTTTTTAAAATTATTTTTTGTACCATTTTTATAGAATATAGGTGCAGAGGTTATAACAAAAAAAAGTATATACAATTTACTACTAATACCAATTTTTATAATGTTAAAAATATATTTATACATGCTTAATTATTAATTTTAAAAAAAATTAATTTGACTAAAAAAAGTCAAAATTGAGTAGTTATTTTGGGACGGAGGAAGCATATGTTTTCTCCCAAGATTATATACTTTTAGTATATGTATCAAAGTTTTGCATTAAACACTTGGTCAAATATACAAATATTCACATTCCGGAGTATCATATTTTTAATTGGAATTTCTTAACATGTGCCTTAAGGGTACATGTTAAGCACACAGTTCAAGAGAATATTTTGTTTAATTGTGTGTATATTCTCTTGAACTTAGTGTAAATGCAGAAATTAAAAGAATGTGCACACAGTTCAAGAGAATATTCTCTTGAACTGTGTGTTTAACAAGACTCTTTTTAATTTGGTCTACATACATTTAGTAGAAGTTCTGTTGATTTAGCGGCTCAAAAAACAAGTTTTGGTAATGATTTCTCTTTTTAATTTGGTCTACATACATTTAGTAGAAGTTCTGCTGATTTAGCGGCACAAAAAACAAGTTTTGGTAATGATTTGATTTTTTCTCTCGTAAAGGGGTTTTTACACGAAGGTATTTTATTATTGGAATTTCTTAATATGTGCCCTAAAGGCACATGTTAAGCACACAATTTAAATAAATATTCCTTTGAATTATGTGTATATTTTCTTGAACTTGATGTAAATGCAGAAATCAAGGGAATATGCACACAATTCAAGAGAATATTCTCTTGAATTGTGTTCTTAGCATATGCCCTTAGGGCACATGTTAAGAGGATCCTTTATTATTATATATTGTTGACATATATGGTCTGTATTATATGGTTGTATTAAACCGTAACTAGAAAACACATAGTAATATATACACTTAATACAGTCGATGTATCATGTCCAAAATAATAAAATACAGTAAATGGAATCAGTGAATGCCATGAACAATCGTAATATTCCGATCATGAAACAAATCCGAGGGTACGTTTGATTTTAACATTGATACTGGTATGATTTTGTCAGGTTAGATAAACAATTATATTAGTATAAATATAAAAAAAATTAGATGCTAGAAGAGGTGCATGCAAGTAGGTACGTAGGTAAGAAGTATCCATAATCTGTACCAGAACCTAGCTAATATTATTATTAGGCATTCATATATAAAGAATGAAGTGATATCAGGCATATGCATATATGTATCTCTATTACATTACACTTGGAATTAATCCGTCCATGTAGAAATTTAAACAAATTGAGTAAGAATAATATTCATGTTACTATTAATAATACGTACTACTAAGTAGAGAGCAATTAATAAGGAAATACATGTTGTATATCGTAACTAGACATCGAATAAAAGTAATAAAATTCTGGTGCATGCCATGCCGTGGCTGGTGGCCGTGTCGGTCAAATGACGGATGTAAGTGGATTTGAGGTGAGCGTTGCCGGTGGATCGAAGAAATCCTCCACTCCATGGATAGCAATGTGGCGGTCGGTGTAGAGGTTCCAGTCCGTAATCTTGACGCCATTCACGGAAGTGAAGCCGTCGCCGGCGGCACCGGGTAGGGCGGTGAGAACCAAAGGATGGCCGGGGATAAGAGAGTCTAGTTTAAAAGGAGAAGAGTAGAAGCAATTGTCGCTGATTTTAAGGGGAGCGATCTGGTACTTAAAGAGGGTGATGGGAGGTTGGCCATATTTAAGAGTAAAGAAGGCTTTGTCCTGGGGAACAAATAGGGTAAGGTATTGATGAGATGAGGATAACGGTGTGATGTATTTCAAGAGGGTGTCTTCAAGTAGGAGAGACATAGCCGCATAACCTTTGTTAGACAGTGCGTTTGATATTACTACTTCTCGTTGCTGTTGCTGTTGCTGTTGCTGGTGGGAAGAAGAAGAAGAAGAAGAAGAATGGGGTGGTGAAACTTGGATTGCAGAACAAATGACAATTAGAAGAGCAGCCATAATCAATGATGCACCAATCATCTTTTTCGAACCCGCCATTGATTGAGTAATTGCAAAAGAAATTAACAATCGGAAGAGGAGGAGATCTTAATTAGAAACTAGAGATCGATCTAAAGACGAATTAAGATTTATGTATGTTAATGTAGATGTATTTATAGGTAGATGATGATGATGACTAGTAATTAATCCTAATCCTTGCTGGAGTTGGAGAGATGGAGATTTTGTTCGGTTTTATTTTCATTAATTCTGGATAATTTAATGTAATTAGATACTCTACAAGCTTATTTAATTACCGCCTCTACCAAATTGGTAATTGATAAGAAGCTAGAGCCGCTTTTAATAATTTTAATACCCACCCACCGACTTAATAATCTTAATTACTTGGTAATTTTAATACCCACCCACCGACTTAATAATCTTAGGACTAACTAATATGTCGGTGCTCGAGAAAGCCCACCCCCTAACTAATCTTACTACTATTTACTAATCGGATTTTACAAATTAATTATGTACACGTTTAGATTTTATATCCATTTATGATATCATGTTTATTTGCAAAGATTACAATTTCGGGATTATAATATTATAATTCTAAAACTATTAATCCTATTCGGGATTATAATACCTGATTGAACATGATATTAAATAATCTTTGCAAACAAACATATCCTTAAAAAATATGTGATGATGATGATATTTTAGCTATACACATCCTCAAGACCTGGCTTAAATATTGTATCATCATTAATATTTTAAAGTTAACTTAAGATATTTTTCAATTTAAAATTAACAATTTTTTTATTTGTGGTCAATATAATGATGAATATTACAAATTATATATAAAATCCAAATCATTATAAGATTTATTGTTTTATAATTTTTTCTTAATTATCTTAATTTTGAATACAAAAATATATGTAATTGATTTTTAAAAATTAATAATGATTGAATAATTTGAAATTTTGGAAGTATATTTAAATCATAACTTTCTCAATAGCTTGAATTAAGGGTGTGTTAACCATGGTCCTTTTGGAAGAAGATTTTATAAAATAGTACTCATGTTATTCTAGATATATTTTAAAACTACTATTTTTAAGAAAAAAAAATTATTTCTTTCAGACATATTTCTCATATTTAAGAGTTAAAAAGTCTTTTTATAATCCACCGCCCAAAAACAAAGATAAGACCATCATAAACAAAGATAAGCGATGAAAACTTTATAATAAAAATAATCATAAGATCATCTTACCTAATATTAATTTGTTATTATTATTACTAAATATTAAATATGTATAATTATATTTCAAATATAATTAGACTTTTATTATCATTACTTATATACATGTACTATAATTTTAACAAGAAATAATTTTCTTATAAGGGTATCTTAACTAACATTATTAGTAAAATGTTACTAATATTAATAAAAGGTATTGATATAATATATTTACCAACAATATGATTATGTCGGGTCTCCAACTTTTAGATTTATTTTGATGATAACAATATTTAGTAAATATGTTAATTAAATGGGTAGAATCCTCTCCATAGAATTTTATATAAATTGTTTTAATTATCTTATTTACTTTGTCAAAAATATTTTTAAATCTTGTTGAATATTTTTAAACTTTGATAATTTAAAATCAAGGTTTAAATAGATTAATTCATAAAGTAACATTTTCTAAGGCAAAGAAAACTCCTATTATTTTCAAAATGATTTTATTCACTAAAGCTTTCAAAAATAATATATTAGTATTAAAATCATTTTTGCTTCTATCCGGAAATGAGGGGGCTTGGAAAATGTTTTAATACATTTTTTTAATACGTACATTTGCTAAGGTCCATGATAATAGTTAGGAACAATTACATTTTCTAGTACATTTTTTAAAAGAATTACAATAACAGTACATTCAGAAAATATTTACACAATTAATACATTTTTAATAATTTATTTAAAAATTAATGTATTTAGTATTCATTTAATTTAACGGTTCCCGTTTTTTCGTTCGGATATGTCAACCTCCACCACCACCGCGATATCCACCGAACCCACCGTACCTCCCTTGTCCGCCAATGCCAAATCCCCTCGTCCACCAATGCCAAATCCATAACCATCCGTCTCTCTTTCAGCAACAGTCTACTCCAAAGCAGATCTTGAACGGGCCCTTAAACAGCCCGGCCATGCCTTTAAGGCTTCAATTGCCTTTAAGTACTCCCTCGTTGCTAAAAGCTTGCAGCAATCACCATGTGCTCACCAGCAAAGACCACTCCAATTTCCGGATTTTGAATTATACAAGCAAAACCAAGCATCAGATATTTAGCAAAGAAAAAAAAAGAAAAAGAAAATCCCATCTCGAAATATATATATATATATATATGAGATATGATCCATAACATCTAGGTGTCATGGATGAAAAACTGGCATACACCATCTTAACCTTCCGTTGCTGAAATGAAGGGCCGTGATTGAAATTAGAGACCTATCGTCCGCTAGTACTTCTAGCGGACTCTGTTAGTATAAAATTCTGACCCTTATGCCCCCCATGGTCTGCTAGTCTTACTAGCGGACGCTAGTAAATATTACAGGCAATACAGATCTGCACAGCAACAGACAATCACGCAATATATTCTGCACAGCAACAACCAATGCAAGATACAATCTGAAAACAGTAAATACAATTGCACAACAACAACCATAGCAAGATACAATCTTGCAGCAGTAGAACGGTAAATGTATCAACTAAAATGGAAAAAAAAAATCACATCAATTTAAAATTTAATTTGCCGTTGTTTGACTTAAAAAATCAAGTTATATATTTAATTAATTTTAGAACGGATGGACTATTTTTTAAACTTTAAATATGTAAAAAAGTCAATATAACAACTAATAAAAAGTCAAAATCACAACTAATAAAACATAAAAACAAATAGTCTTCTTTTCGCCTTTCTGCAGGGAAGGAGTATAATTAATACTTGGACGTATAATGAGTAATGGTTGTACGGATTGCGTTTGCGTTTATTCTATCAAATTTGTTTATGATTTGGATGGATGGAATCTATAGAGTATTTGATTTATTTAGTAATAATAGCATAATAAAATTTTGATGATAAATTTGAGAATATTGTTATGTCATTTACATTATCATCAATAAAAAATTAAACTCTTTTCTTAAAACAAAAAAAATGGCAAATGATTTTTTTTTTTGGTAAAGCATTAGAAGTAAATAACGTGCATGGCTTGCTAAGTACAAGCAGCCACTTGGGCCAATGAAAACTCATCCGAATGAATATGTGTGGGCGGTGAGGTCACAGTCTCACCAACTTTGTTTTTTTGTTTGTTTGTTGTATTGCAGTAAGACTAAAGAAGAAGCATTTGGGAAGCAAACAGAATAGCCTGGCGCCTAAAGCAGGACCACTAAATTTAGGGTCATTTACACATAGGAGTATACAACATTTAAAAAGTAATTATATTATTAATACAAAATAATTATAAAAATAATATAATAAATTTAAACCATTCAATTTCACATTAATAAGAAAACTTAAAATTAAGGCTGACATAATTAATAATTCAAATTTAAATTCAAATCTTTGGGATCTAACAACAAAAATAAATCCATAATTCAAAATTAAAATCAAAAGGATGAAAAACAAAAAATTATTTTCTCGTTATCTTCCTCCCTCGTCATCTTCCTCCTCCGCCGTCGCGAATCTCTGCTGCAATCTTAAGCTTGCTACAAACAGAATAGAATAGAACATAACAGTACCTTGGGTGAAATCGTCCAAGGAATTAGAAGGAATGGAGAGAGAGTGACGATTGCAAGAGAATAGATCCGTCATGATTAAGTGGTGATGGTCGAAACTAACTAGTAGATTCAGAATTCAGATGATGATATTAATCAATCCCTCCTCCCCCTTCATCGGTGAGACAGAGCAAGAGCCAACCACAAAATGGTCGATGGGATGGAGAAAGTAGGTGGATATTTGATTTTTCATAATTAATTTCTTCATGTCCGAAAATTCAAAGTTCAATTTCATGTCCAAAGAAAAATAAGAACACTGCATAGGAAAGAGAGAGATAAAAGAGTGATGTGTAAGGTAACGTTGATAACCAAACCTTCATACCAAGGTAACCAAACTTTTATACTAAGGTAACCAAACTTTTATACCAAGGTAACCAATCTACCTCCACACCTGCAGTATGAATTGGTTACCTTAGTCTGAAAGTTTGGCAACCAACTGCATGATGGTTTGGCTACCAACTGCATCACATTCAAAATAAATTGGTAACCTAATAAAACTGAATTGGTTACCTTGGTTTGAAGGTTTGGCTACCAACTGCATCACATTCAAAATAAATTGGTAACCTAATAAAACTTAATTGGTTACCTTGGTATGAAGTTTTGGCTACCAACTGCATAAAGGTTTGGCTACCAACTGCATCACATTCAAAATAAATTGGTAACCTAATAAAACTGAATTGGTTACCTTGGTATGAAGGTTTGGCTACCAACTGCACGATAAAAAAATTGCAGGTGTAAAGGTGAATTGGTTACCTTGGTATAAAGGATTGGTTACCTTGGTATGAAGGTTTGGTTACCTTGGTATGAATGTTTGGTTACCAACTGCACTATGAAAAAACTGCAGGTGTGGAGGTGGATTGGTTACCTTGGTATGAATGTTTGGTTAACTTGATATGAAGGTTTGATTACCAACTGCATTATGAAAAAAATAATAACCAAACGACTCAGAAGTATAAGAGTAAGAGAAAGAGACCCACAATATTCCAATTTTAGTTAGTGGGGCCTCAAAATCTGTTAACAAAATGTAAGCACACACACAGATGTCAGTGGGCCTCAAAATTTGATCAGTTGATATGAGGGGCATGCTAAATCTTTACTGCTTGTTCACAAAAAGGATCTTCCAAATCTACATAGACAGAGTCAATTTTATGGATAAAGAATAAAATGTCTTATTTGTAATTGGGAGAACAAATCATGCATTGTCAATTGTTCCCTATCCAAATCTCAATGGAATATATCTCAAATTGTGTTCTCGTGTTCGGCTCCGAACGCTCTTATTTCTCTCCATTGTCGCGATTTTTCTCTTTTCCATTCACTCTCAGTCCGCCGATGAAGCTGCTATAGAAGCTTTTCATTAAATGGTTTGGAATGATGAGATGATTGAGAAGAAGAAGAAGAAGGAGATGTAGTCAAGGAAGGATCGGAGAAGACAAATCTAAGAGACAAACCTAAGTTTAAATTTGCTCTTCTACTACTACTAACTAAGAGAGAGAAAGTGATGACTGCTACTATCTCCACCACTCTCCGGATTGTACGCTACTGGCCCTATGTAATTTTATAAATAAATATGAAAAAATATATTACTTTTGTAAATATTTTTTGGATGCACTGTTATTGTAATTATTTTTTTAAAATGTACTAGAATATGTAATTGATCCCTAAATTTATGGTCCGGCCCGGTTCGATTTATGGTCCATTGCAGTGGAATTCAGGAACTTACACTCTGTTTCTGAGTTTTAAAATGGACTGAAAATAAAAGAAATGGACGAAAAATTTAAGTTTTCTTTCCAATTCTTATATTTATGAGTGTTTTAATAAACGGAAAAAAAAAAAGAAATGAATAGAAAACTTGACCACTTTTTCTACGAAAGTTTTGCCGTACAAAATTGGCCTGATTTGGATGGAAAAAAATTGGAATAAGTAATAATTTTATACTTCCCATATTATCCTCAACTTTCAATATAATATATTTTAAATTACAACACATGTCCCCAATTTATTTTTATCTACTAAATTTAAGATGCTAAAGAGAAAGAGACTTCTTGTAATTTTCAATTCAATAACAACAAAAATAATTCTTCCTGATTAGATTTAATCAGTAGTTCAATACAAAATCAAAAGCTTGACTGTGCTTAATTTACTGGGAATTATCCTATATATTGCAGCTAATACTTGATAGAATTGACATTAATACAAAAATTTAATCATAAATATACTAACATAGAGAATAATTCGGCGCAAAAAAAAGAGAGTGATATGCATACACATATTGAGTAGTAAAGTATGAGTTTATAAGATTAAACAACAAAAATATGAAATTAAATTGTTGCACACCTGCCATTTGATCACCAAAGCTAACACCAACTGGCAATTTTAGAGAGAGAAAACGGAGAGGATTATAGAGTGTAAATTGAATTTCTTGAAGAATTTGATGAATAATCTCCGTTGGTATTAAAATACAGATTATGTTTGATGACTTTTGGTTATGGTATGACAATGACTTTGTAGAAGTAATTTTTGTTTAACATTTATTTGGATATTTGTATTTGATTATGAAATTTTTTCATTGATTAAATTTATCTTGCATATTTTTATTCATGGTTCAATGGTTATAATTAATAGAAGGGTAAATTTGTAAAAGTGATATTTTTCTTTTCTTTTCATTGGAACTCAAAAACGCAAGAAAAGAATTTTTTTTAATTTTCTATTCTTTTCTATTAAAAACTTAGAATCAACACAAAGGATAACTTTAAGTTTTATATTCTTTTCTTTTCTGTACTAGTTTAAGTTTTCTATTCTTTTCTTTTCTATCCAAAACTCAAAAACAGGGTGTTAATATCCAAAACAAAAAAAAGGAATTGGAAAGAATTCTCAAACTTACTCAATGTCCTAAAAAAGAAAAAAGGATTTGGAATGGACTTGACCAAAAAAATATTACTCAAAATCAATTTATGACATTTTTAAATTCAAAAATGATATAGTTTCATTTGATTTTAATAAATAAAATTATGAATATTGTAAACTATATAAAATTAATGTACCGCTAATAACATGCAAGATTAGTTTTTTATTTATTTATTTTAAGTTTAGGTGAATCATTTTAATTTTGAATTGAAAAATATTTCAAATTAACTTTTAAGAAGCCAAAATAAAAATGAAGCATTAATCATTAGGATTCTTCAGTAGTATTAAATAATGACTTAGCTATAATTTTCACGCATACATAGTAAAAAGAAGGTACAAAGAAAATATTTTATATTTATCTCTAATACAATAATATTCCTTCCCGTCGTAGGATAAAAGTTTCGGTTGATTTTTTGCGCATATTAAGAAAGAGAATTACATGACAAATTTAATTTGTCCATATTTAAGTTCTCATTTAATTGCATAGTTTTTCGTATATAGCTAATGATCCTTCATAAATATACATAGAAAATAGAAATATGTCAATTAATACTAAAGGTATTATAGATATATTATTGTAAAAAATAGATTATTTAAAATGGATAGACATTTAACTTGAAACTACTATATGACAATTAATACTAAAAGTATTATAGACAAATTATTGTAAAAAGTAGATTATTTAAAGAGAGGACACATATATATATATAGTAATTCTTCATATTAGTATTACTTAATCAAATACCAAATACTATAAAATACGCGAACAGATTGTTTAAGAACGCATGCGGCATTCATATTCTGTAATCGATGTTAATTCAAGCTTTAGCAGAAATTAAGGTTGTTAACAATAATAATTTTAAGTGGGTTATTAAATTTGTGAAATCCAAATTTTATTGTAGTTTATTTTACTCATATTTAAAATCTTATAAACACACCTAGCTAGACGCTACATATACTTTCTGATGGTTTTTTCTCATAGCAAAACTTATAATTTCAAAATTCTATAAATATATATATTGAAAAAACTTTTGTCTAAAGCTGAAGAGTATACCCATGTACATATTTAATTTCACATCTAAAGACAAGAAATTAAATAATAGTAGTAAGAAAATTTCTGTGTCCTCTCTTTACAACATTTTCTCTCTACTATATATTATTTTATTTTTTGTGTGTCTTGCTTTGTATGTGAAACTTCATATATGGTGAATGTTGTTGATACTCGCATGCTTCCGTTGTATTAATTGATCAAGATTATATGTGATATATGTTCCCGTACGTCGACGATGCATGTACATTTAAAAGAATAATATTCAGGTTACTATTAATGAATAATACGTACGTACAACTAATTAGAGAAGAGAGTCAATTAATAAGGAAATACATGTTGTATATCGTAACTAGACATCGAATAAAAGTAATAAAATTCTGGTGCATGCCGTGCCATGGCTGGTGGTGTTGGTCAAATGACGGATGTAAGTGGATTTGAGGTGAGCGTTGCCGGTGGATCGAAGAAATCCTCCACTCCATGGATAGCAATGTGGCGGTTGGTGTAGAGGTTCCAGTCCGTAATCTTGACGCCATTCACGGAAGTGAAGCCGTCGCCGGCGGCACCGGGTAGGGCGGTGAGAACCAAAGGATGGCCGGGGATAAGAGAGTCTAGTTTAAAAGGAGAAGAGTAGAAGCAATTGTCGCTGATTTTAAGGGGAGCGATCTGGTACTTAAAAAGGGTGATGGGAGGTTGGCCATATTTAAGAGTAAAGAAGGCTTTGTCCTGGGGAACAAATAGGGTAAGGTATTGATGAGATGAGGATAACGGTGTGATGTATTTCAAGAGGGTGTCTTCAAGTAGGAGAGACATAGCCGCATAACCTTTGTTAGACAGTGCGTTTGATATTACTACTTCTTGTTGCTGTTGCTGTTGCTGGTGGGAAGAAGAAGAAGAAGAATGGGGTGGTGAAACTTGGATTGCAGAACAAATGACAATTAGAAGAGCAGCCATAATCAATGATGCACCAATCATCTTTTTCGAACCCGCCATTGATTGAGTAATTGCAAAAGAAATTAACAATCGGAAGAGGAGGAGGAGGAGATCTTAATTATATAGAAACTAGAGATCGATCTAATTAAAGACGAATTAACGAATGAGTAGATGTATGTATTTATGTTAATGTAGATGTATTTATAGGTAGATGATGACTCGTAATGAATCCTAATCTTTGTTGGAGTTGGAGAGATGGAGATTTTATTAGGTTTTCTTTTCATTAATTTCAGATATATTCGAATCGGATTTAATGTAATTAGTTGCTTGAGATACAAGCTTATTACCCTCCCACCGACTTAATAATCTTTCTCTCTTCGTTCTTAAAAGATTGTAGTTTTAGAAGGAAAAATTTGTTCCAAAATGTTTGTCGTTTACAACTTCCTACAAGAATAAATTAATTACTTTTCTATATTACCCCTATCTTCTCTCATTATCCCAATAAATTCTCTCCCTTGTATTAATAGTTTTCAATTTCCCAAATAGAGGTAGTGATGGAATTTCAAACAAATTTTACTAATATTAAATAACTTTCTTAATCCATGTGCCAAAATCTTAAACGACAATCTTTTAGGAACGGAGGTAGTAGTTGATAATTTTAATTCCCACCCACCGACTTAATAATCTTACTTGGTAATTTTAATACCCACTACCCACCCACCGACTCAATTACTACTACTACTACCTCCGTCCCACAATAAGTGTTTTTTTAGGCTTGATAATTTTTTCCAAAATAAGTGATGTGTTAGAACTCCAATACAATTTTTATAATATTTTTTCATATGTGCCCTTATGCATCCAATGGTATTTATTGCGTATTTATTGGAAGTTGAAAGGTTGAAGAAAGAGAAAGAGAGACTAAAAGACAATAAAAAAAGTGTCAAACAAAATAAAGAAAGTATATTAAGGGTATTTTTGTCATGTTAGCTTGTGTATTGGTTTGTGTGATTTAAACTAAAAAAACACTTATTATGGAACAGAGGTAATAGTATTTACCAGTATTATGTCGGTGCTTGAGAAAGCCCACCCCCTAACTAATTTTACTACTCCCTCCGTTCTTTAATATAAGATTTTTTAGAGTTGTACACAAGTATTAAAAAAATGATTGTATAACATTAAATACAATATCAAATGTCTATATTGTCCTTGTATTGAAAAAAGAGATGGTTATTTATTGGGCAAAAACTAGTGAGAAAGTTATATTTATTACTTAGGGTAATATTGGAAACTAAGCAATTAATGCTTACTTGAAATTCTAAAATGTCATATATTAAGGGACAAAAAAACTTCTCTAAAACGTCTTATATTAAGGGACAGAGGGAGTACTATTTACTACTAGGATTTTACAAATTAATTATGTACACGTTTAGATTTTATATCCATTCATAATGTTATTACTACTACCTCCATTTCTTAAAGAGTGCAGTTTTAGCAAAAAGCACACAAATCAATAAGTGGGATAAAATGACAAAGCTAGCCTTTCTCTTCCTTTAGTGCATTAACTTTCCCATTTAGTGCATTAATTAAAACAAGGGCATATTTGGAAAAAGAAGGCTTTGGGTTCCTAAAACTGCATTCTTTAAGGAACAATTTTTTTTTGCTAAAACTGCACTCTTTAAGAAACGGAGATAGTACTATATATTAATATCTTTAAAGTCATATTTGTTTATAAGAATTATAATTTCGGAATTATAATATTATGATTCCAAGACTATTAATCGTAGTCGGGATTATAATACCTGATTGAACATGATAATATTAAATAATTTTTGCAAACTTAGAAAATATGTGATGATGATGATATTTTAGCTATACACATCCTCAAGACATGACCTGGGTTAAATATTGTATCATCATTAATATTTTAAAGCCAACTTAAGATATTTTTCAATTTAAAATTGACACATTTTTTTTATGGTCAATATAATAATGAATATTACAAATTATATATAAAATCCAAATCATTATAAGAATTATTGTTTTATAATTTTTTATTAATTATCTTAATTTTGAATATAAAATTATATGTAACTGATTTTTAAAAATTAATAATGATCATATAATTATATTATATGAAATTGAGGAAGTATATTTAAATCATCACTTTCTCAATAGCTTGAATTAAGGGTGTGTTTAACCATGGTCCTTTTGGATGAGGATTTTATAAAATAGTACTCATTTTATTCTAAAATTAGAGATATATTTTAAAACTACTATTTTAAAGAAAAATAAATAAAATTTTCAGACATTTCTCATATTTAAGAATTAAAAAGTCTTTTTGCTCCACTGCCCAAAATAATTCAATTTCAGTATTTCATTTATACTGTGCTAATAATTTGTTATTCCTACTTAATAGGAGGCTTCATCTCTTCCATAGAGTGAGGACAGTGATTCTTACAATGTTCACTCTTGATATGAATTATGAAATTAATCGAATTTAAAATGGCAACCCTCTGAAGTTGGCTTTCAAAAAAACATCACATTATATTTATAAAAAGATTTAGTAGAGAATTTGGTCAACATATATTTGCTATTGGCAGTTTGGCACTCCTCTCATACAAATGGAGTGTTTCACTTGGGGCTAGTGATTGATCTCGAGTGTCAAGTATCATGAGCAATTTTTTCTTTTTTGGTGGCCAGGCAGGAATAGTCAGGAGAGGTGGGTTATTGGAAATTTGTGGGATAAAGTTAAAAAAAAACAAACAAACAGAGGAGTGAAGATTAGGTAACAGGCCAACAGCTAGCAGCCCTGGCCGTAGTAGTAGGAAAAACAAAGGAAATGGAAAGTGCTGAGCTGAGCTGAGCTGAGCAGGAAGCGCATGATTCTGCAAAAGCATCAAACTGAAAATGACTCCAACCATTCATTATTCAGATTAAGACCCACTATCCCCACCCCATATCAAACTGCCATTTTCTCTACTTTTGGTCAAAACTCTCTTTTTTGCTTTCTCTTTCACTGTCTCACACTAGTGTGACCAGATCAGATGCTCTGTTGATGTTCATGTTCTCAAACCAAACCCCCCCCCCCCCTCCCCTCCCCCCCAAAAAAGACAAACAAAAAAAAACTCCATCTATCCAACTCCATAAAACAAATGAATCTTCCCCAACAGTACATAAAAAATAATTGAACTTACCTACATCACCACCAAACCCATAAATAATAATAAAATGGTCATAGTAATTGAATCACATCTAAAGTTATCAACCATATTTATTAAATAGTAATTGCATGGTAGACATGGCAAAAAAGATATTCAAAAGAATAGATATTTACATTAAACCACACAATACTAAGAAATACTAACTCAAAATAAGGGCTACTCTATATTTTTTTTCTCTTTTCCCCCACCAGAACCAAGTCGATTTTGGCTCAAGTAAAGAATTAAAAATTTACTTCTCCACACTTTTTTTACTATGTTTCTTTTGGCTTCTGGATATGGAATAGTTGCAAGTATTATCTTGGACCAGAGAGCTCCATGGCATGAGCATCATGATCATCATCCATCATCATAATGCCAAAGCTGCTGGAAATGTCGTGATCATGGTCCCCATGTCTAGGGAATGTGCCAAGGCCTGACTGAATTCTGTTGGAAAGAGAGAAGGCTGGGTTGGAATTGATATGGTTATGGGAGGCTGCCCATTTTTCAGCAAGCCCGTCGCCCTCTAGCATCCGGACCACTTCCGACATCTTGGGCCGGTGGGCCGGAAGGTATTGAGTACAGAGTAGAGCTACTTGCAGCATTTCTCCCACCTCTATTCTGTCATAGTTGCTCCCTAGCTCCCTGTCTACCAACACTTCAACTTTCTTCTCTTGATGCGTCTTCTTCACCTGGAAAAACAACATGCTTTATGATCCAGGCTGCATCACAAACTTCATTTTTCATAGACCAACTGACAAACCGAACTAGATATAAAGTCACTTGCATCTTGAAATAATTCAAACGAGCATTATATTATATCTAGCTCCTACCTATGTTCGTGCATGGACCTCTTCCAATTTTAATGTTTTGATTAAGAGTATTTCAACAGCCAACCTGATGGGGGACGATTTGATTTTATCTCAGGATTTAAGAAAGAGTTGTCATTATGTTACTGTAAACTTTCAAGTTTCTTGCTTGTATCAATTTATTACCTTAATCCACTTGCTAATAGGAGTTGACATTATGTCTTATATATGTTTTCACACACATTTTCTACCTATTCAATAAAATTATCGAGGCATTCAGATTCTGAGTCAATTTTCTTTAAAAGATGCCAATATTGATAAGGTCACCTGGACTGTCCATATTTTTCTTGCCATCTATTTATAGGTTGAAGCTTAACTTATTAATAAAAAAACTTTTGCTCAACTAAAAGAGTGTTTGTAGGAGAAAACTTACCCATTCAAGCATAACTCCTTTCTGATTAACTGTTTTCCCAAGTTCAAGAGCTCGCATCCCAGTTATGAGCTCTAACAAGAGGATACCAAAACCAAACACATCAGTTTTCTCAGATGATTGACCGGTGGAGAGGTACTCGGGAGCAATGTGCCCAACTGTGCCACGAACAGCAGTCGTGACGTGGGAATCAGCATGGTCAAGGAGCTTTGCAAGGCCAAAGTCTCCAACTACAGCTTCACACAAGTCATCAAGAAGAACATTGGCTGCCTTCACATCTCTGTGGATAATTTTTGGATCACATTGCTCATGTAAATATAGGAGACCCCTTGCAGCTCCAAGTGCTATTCTCTTTCTAGCATTCCAATCTAGTGCTGGTTTTGCTGTAATCACCACATCAGATATTATTAAAGTCCATGGATAATTGAGGCGTAATAAATAGTTAATAAGAAGATAATCCTAACTTCTTTTATTTCTTTCTTGTCATGAACAATGGACCTTTTCACAGAAAAGACTGCATGCATCAACTTTTTCTTGCAACATATACACAAATGAAAGCTCTTTTACTGGTAATGGATGTGGTTAATCTGGTTGAAGATTTCCCAGACTTTAGTGCACCACCAGATGCCACAAGGGAACCAGCTTATTCTTTATTTGGACTGGTCAAAACCAGAAGTAGCAACAGCAATGCCTCTAGTTTCCTTCTTATGGAAAAACTAATATTTATACATCTATTATCTTCATGTTACGATCTTTCCCAACAATTTGGATATCTTACTGTTTATCATTTTTAATTTATGCCTTGGGAACTGAAGTTGGTTTCAAATGAGAATTTTAAGTTGACTATAAAGATCACAATTTAAATTTTTTGAAATTTGGGGAATTGATTGTCCACAAATTCAAATGTAAGTGGTTTACATAGTGAAACAGCTTGTGCTCATTTCGTAGAAATAGAAATTTGGATTGCAAAAAAACCACATACATGGAACTTTTTAGCAAGTACAGATGTAACAAACGTAAGAATCACAACATAACATCTTAAGTAGCTAAGCATGGTCCCATTGCCCAACCTCCAGAGGTGGGAAGTTAGAATTGAAATTCATGGGCCCCCTAATATATAGTGGTCCAAAGCAAGTTCAAACATTGACAAGTACTATAATTCATTGACAGAATAGGAATCATATTTTAACCCATGCTTGAAATTATCAGTAGTGACAATAGTAGTGACTATAGGAAAGATGGCAGTTGCAGGTGGGTAAGATAGATACCAACCTCTAAGCCTCGAGGCCACACTGCCATTAGACATGTAGGGATACACCAGAAGCCTCTCATTTGGAGTAGCACAGTAGCCTATTAAATGTAGCAAATTCCGGTGAACAGCCAAGCTTATCAGCTCCAACTCTGTCCGAAACTGTGATTCCCCAGCAGTCCCATTCACGTCTTTTAATCTCTTTACGGCCACCATTGTGCCATCTTCTAGCTTTCCTTTGTAGACATTGCCAAAGCCCCCAGCACCAAGAATGTTCTTAGAGCTGAAACTGTCTGTCGCAAAGTGGAGCTCTTTAAATGTAAAACTTCTGAGGTTCCCTAGGCTTATCATTACCTCTTCTTGCATGTCTACAATAAATAGAGCATAAAACAAAATTTAACTGCAGAAATTGATAAGTACCCATATATTCATTCCAATGTAAAGACAGAAAAAGGAAATGAGATAATAGTTGATGAGACTGACCATTGATTAGGAAACCTTGCTTTCTCTTATTGCTTCTCCGCCACAAGAGAATTCCAACTGCTGAGAGGATAAGAGAAACAAAGCTGGCACTGACACCAAGTGCAACGGCTAGTCTCTTGGAGTTTGGTTTTCCTGAAAAAAGATTGTGTTAAGGAGCATTTTTGGAGAAATCAAGTGGAAAAGAAAGAGGGACATGTAAAGATAGATGGGCATAGAGAGTTATTACCAGGGGATGAATCTAGGGAGAATGAAAGAGGAACAGGAGTGGCTGATCCAGAGCAACCTCCAGGAGAATGGCTTCCACAAATCAATGGGTTACCCACAAAACTATATGAACAAAGAGAAATATAAGATAAGCACCACGATAGAAAAAGATTAGATAACACATTGCATACACAATTATGTACATACTTCTCATACATTCTTTTGTAATCTAATATACTCCATATATTCAGTTAGTTCTATTATGTTTACAAGAAATAGAGTTTTTGGCAGGAGAAGCATACTTGAATGTTCTTGCAGGAAACTTGGGAACATGTCCGCTGAGATTGTTGAATGACATGTCCCTACATGATCAAAAGAGATCCCAGAAAACAGAACCCGATTATTCACAATTTGCAAAATAAAAATCCCTGCCTAAGAAAAATCGCAAGCTGTTTACAGTTCTCAAGACACCATGATACCACAAACAAAATGGAGAAATAGAAATTTTGAAAGAGAGATGTAGTAATTTAATACTCACAAGAAAGTAAGATGAGGGACTCTGGCTAGAGTCAGAGGAATAGGTCCAGACAAGCTATTGTTGTTTAGCCTCCTGCTTATTACAAGACAAAAATTAAACAACACAGTCAAAACAATAAGAAGTGAAAACTATATAAATTTTAAAAACAAACTTGTTATTCAAGACAAAAATAAATGCTTACAGATATTGAAGACCATTCAACTGGCCCAAAGACTCAGGCACGTGACCAAAGAACTTGTTACTTGACAGATCTAATGTCTGAAGGTTTAGAAGACTGCCTAGTCCCGGTGGAATTTGGCAAGAAATATTGTTGTTCTGCAACAATCTGTATGACAATTCAGAGAGAGAAATAAATTGGGTCGTGAAAATTTTCAAACAAAGCTAAATTTGTAAGCATAAACATAAAATAACTGAAAAAATGTAATAGTAGTAAATGCTTTGGTTAATTTCTTACACTTGTCTGAGGTTTGTGAGATTAGCTATCCTCCCAGACAAATTTCCTGATAAACCTTGGCTTGGAGCTCCTCTACAATACCCCCAAGAATTTAAATTTCTTGACATTAAAATAGTCAAACAAAACATGCATATACATGTATATGACCAGATAGATTTAATTAGAGAGAATAATTAAGAAGGTTAAGAAAATACTGACAAGGAAGTGACAAGATTATCGGGGGAACAGGTAATCATAGACCAACTACACGGGTCTACGGAGTCTTGATCCCAGTTGTTTAGAGCTCCATGTGGGTCGTTCAGTGCACTTCTTATAGTAATCAAAGCTTCAACTGCCACATTACCAAGCAAAAAAGAGTTGAGTAACGGGTGTTCTAAAAAAATTTTTACGGAAGAAGAACGGTAGTTTGTTACCTTCAGGATTGCGAGCTTCATAAGCAAAAGAAGAAATTGCAGAGAAAAGAGAAAGTGATAAAATAAAGAAGCTGGGATTGTGAAACATGGTCATTGAATTTGAAGGTGGGTTTTTTGCCTTTGCGATCCTCTTAATTTTGTCTCTCCCTATATTATATCTATTTATTAGTAGCAATTTGTCTCTCTCCAATTTTTTGCTGGGGGAATCAGGGTATATTTCTTTCAGTCACCATTTTTGGCATGCGAGAGAAGAGAGAGAAGAAGGAATGAGGTGGATGATAGGAGAGAGATGTCAGAGAGAAAGAGTAAGGGAGTGGAAGCGCAGAATTTGAGAGGGACAGAAGAAGAAGAAGCGTGGTTAGGATACTGTGCGCACTTTCTCTCTCCCAGGGCTAACATGCGCCCCTTTCTCTCCCTCCCTCCCTCCCTCCCTCCCTCCCTCCCTCCCTCTCTCTTTCTCTCTCTCTCTCTGTAAAGTGTAAAGCACTAAAGCTTACCTAAAGGTTGTTTGGGCTGAAGAATAAGAAAAAAATAATATTACTCTCACATACAAATTTTCAGGCACACATCTAAAATATGGGTCTCGCATATCAGACAAGGCCCCATAATATATATATGTGTGTATATGAGAGTTATATAAAAAATTTTATGTGATAGTAGCATTGTTGATAAGAAAATGGGGGTGGGGATTTTGATGTGGGGGGAAATAGAGTGAGATTTGGGCGGGCGCGGTTGTTTTGTTCGTTTTGATAGTCTGTCTATATTAATAGAGTCCTTTACAGAACTATACAACAATTAAAAAATAAAGTATTAGTGCATCCACAAAATAATTACAAAAAAAAGTGTAACAAATTCAAACCATTCAATTTCACATTAATAAGGAACCTAAAATCAAGGAGAATTAATAATTCAAATTCAAATCTTTTGGATCTAACAACAATTTCAAATTCATAGTTCAAAATTCAAATCAAAATGAGAAAATTAAAAACAATAAATTATGAAGGAGTTACTGTTCATCATCCTCCTCCCCCGCCTCCCCTTCATAATTCTTTTCATCATCCTCCTCCGCCGCGAATATCCAGAAGTCCTTGGTTGCGCTGCCGCTATATCGCCGGAGTTGCTGTTTTGATTTTTTTTTTTTACGATTTGGTTACCCACAAAAACTAAAATGGTTACCTTTATACGAAGTTTGGTTACCAACTGCATCACATTAAAAATAAATTGGTAACCAAATAAAACTGAATTGGTTACCTTCATACCAAGGTAACCAAACCTTTATACCAAGGTAACCGAACCTTAATATTAAGGTTCGGTTACCTTGGTATGAAGGTTTGGTTACCTTGGTATGAATATTTGGTTACCTTGGTATGAATGTTTGATTACCTTGATATGAATATTTGGTTACCTTTGTATAAATGTTTGGTTACCTTGGTAAGAAGGTTTGGTTACCTTGGTATGACTGTTTGGTTACCAACGTATGAAGGTTTGGTTACCGATGGAGGTGGAGAATGGATCGGTGATGGAGGGGAAGCAACGGGTGGTGGAGAGGATTGAACTGGTGGTGGTAGATATTTAACCGGGAGGTGGTGGTGATTGAACTGGTGACGAGAGAGGGGATTGAACTGGTGGAGATTTATCCCATTCGTTGAGGAGGAGGAGAAAGGGGGGCGGGAGGAGGGGGAGACGGAGGGAGGAGTGGGGAGGGGGTGGGAGGAAGGGGAGGGCGGTGGGAGGCGAAGGGAGGGGGTGGGGCGTGGGCGGGAGGAGGGGGAGGCGGAGGGAGGGGAGGGGAGGGGAGGGGAGGGGAGGCAGAGGGATGGGAGGGGGAGGGGGAGGGGGAGGGGGAGGGGGAGGGGGGGCGGGAGGAGGGGGAGGGGGAGGGCGGGGGCAGGAGGAGGGGGAGGGCGGTGGGAGGCAGAGGGATGAGATGGGATGGGATGGGATGGGATGGGGAGGGGAGGGGCATGGGGTGGGGTGGGGTGGGGTGGGGAATGGGGTGGGGTGGGGCGTGGGCGGGGGGAGAAGAAGGGAGGCGGTGGTGATTGAACTGGTGACGGGGAAGGGGATTGCAATGGCGTTGAAATGGAGTGAGAGAGAATCGTGGGAGAGATAATAAAATAATAATTAACGGAAAGATATAAGGGAGAGAATTGTGGGTCATAATTAAAGGGATAAGAATGCACTATTTTTTTAAATTAAATATTGCATATGCACTAATTTTATAAATATTTTATTTATGTCCTTTTTTGTAATATTTTATTAAAAGGTACTATAATATGTAATTAATCCATATTAATACTGCAACTCACCTTTAGCTAAGACCAAGGTTCTCGTACCTGGACCCGTTTATCGAATTGAAAAAAGCATCGGGTGGATGAGTTATTGGTCCAATATGTAATCGAACCGTTATTAAACCAATAACGTCATTAATATATAAAAATAAATATTATTAGTAATTAATAAAATTTTAAAATTTTATTTTTTATGAACTAAAATATAATAAAGATGAGTTATAATATTAATAAAAGTGGTTGATTTTAATATTAAAATTTTTTTGATAAAAAAAAAACCCGGGTCACCGGACAATTAACCGAGTTTACAAGTTGGACCAGCGGTTGAACCGGTAGTCAACGGATCAACCCGAATTTTGACCAAAAACGATTAATTAATCTAAACCGAACCAAAAAATAGACCGATTCTGATTTTTACCGATCGGATCGTGAGTCCGAATTTGAAAACCCTAACTAAGAGTATATACACACACTATAGTATAACCGTGCGAACTGCTATGTCGTATGTATCGATTACTACTACTAATCTACTCCCGAGAGTTTTTTTTTTTGTTAATTTAATATAATACCAATACCAATATCAATACCAATATTAATCTATTCTTGTCAATACCAATGTTTGATTCTACGTCCTTTTACTTTGCAAATGTGTGGTGCTATCATTCGGCCAAAGTCTTGGGGGGAGTTTCTTCTTCTTAAAAGTAACTTTTGTAAATATTAATTTCGAGATTTATAATTAAAATAATTTTACTCATAACACATTATGTTAGGAGCAGCATAATAGAGGATGTCACGTGACACATGCAGCAACGTAAAGTGAAAAGACATAGACCGCTTTGGTTTTGGTTTTCCCAAATATATACTTCATTATTTGTAGTAAATGATGACTGTGGGCGAGGCATGGACAGTTCAATTATTATATTACATGGATAAAAAGTCAAAATATATGCTATAGCCAGGGGCCTGGCCAAACGCATACATAAATAAGGATTATTAATAATTTTTTGAGTTATGTTAATAAATTTATACTAAATTATAATTGTGAAAACTTATAAGTACATAAAATTAATAAAAATTATAGGAGATCTCATTTATTATATATATTTTTTAAAAAAGTTGTTACAAATACTTATTCATGCAATTGACAACCAAAAAATCGATCTAAATATTTGCAATATATATTATTTTTTTAATTTTTTGGGAGACATGTGTAATAAGTGGGGTGAAGTCTTTCTATAATTTATTTTCTCATATATTGATAAATTTCATAATTATAATTTGTTATAAATATATTGCAATTCTTTTCAGAATACTACTACTACTCAAAAATAAGATAGGAGTATATAGTTAGTTAATTAGCTAGCCAGGGCCGAATAATATATATATATATATATATATATATATATATATATATATATATATATATATATATATATATATTCATGGCAAATATGGTATTGTATCCCTTGAAATGTGGTACGTACCTGGTCCTTATATATACATTAATTAATGTTATCCCCCACACACAACGTGTGATTTATACCTACTGTATGCAAGCATAACAATATCTTAATTCTTCTTTTTCTCTTTCTTCTCTTTACGTACGTCCAAATTAATTTAATTTGGTTCCTTTTATTTAAGAATTAATGTATATATATATATATATATACAGCTGCTGATTTACTGAAAGGGTATTCCTTTTCACGTTATTTGTGATGCACCTCCTTCTTGCTTAATATTTTTACTTCTATATATCTCTACCTACCATCTAAAAGCATTAATTAATGTTCATCACAAAGAGAAATTTATAATAATCACACCGTAAAAATATTTCAGCTACTTCCTTGAGGACAGAAAGTAGAAAATATAGAATTAAATTTGACTTTTCAAAGTCAACTTTAAAAAGTTTAAATTGAAATAATTCATTTAACTTTTGAAAATGATAAACCATGTATTAGTAGGTACCTTCAGGAACGGTAAAGTTAAATAATTTCATATCAATTTTGATAATATTACAAATTAACTCTAAAAAGATCAAAATGAGATTTATATATATATATATATATATATATATATATATCAAAAGAATAAACGTACAAAAATAGAAATACCAAATAAAAAAAAACAAGCTTTAAATTTGTACTGAAAATTTGTCCTTCACCGTTGTACCGACAACCAGATAAGATAGACATGGCAAACACCAAAAATATGAAACATAAAAGAAGTGCACTCTCCCTCTCTTTTCTTTTCTTCTTTCTCTTGTTTTCGATGTGCATCTTTATTCTACTTGTTTGTTCACTTTTCTGAATGAATGCATGCATATACCATACTAGATAGATCTTCAAACAAACTAGCTTCTACTCTAAAGATAATTACTTAGTTGGAGATATTATACGTACCAATTGCATGCAAATTAAGGTAATAATTAATTAAGATCGATCGAGAGCATGTTAATTACTGCTTAACATTACAACTCCTGAACTAATGAAGTTTTTTAATATGCCTGATTAAAAGCCATAATAATGAAAATGAGGGAATGGTAACTTTTATAGAAATGTGTGTATATAATATACTAATATATATATTTTAATATATACATATCTTTTAAAATAGTATGTATATATGCAACTAAATAATTAATAATATATATATATATATAGAATTGCTAGAAAAGTAGGTAGGGTAAGGGGATTTGCATGCATATATGGGGGGCTGGCCATCAAAATCTTTGTTGGAGTAGGTTTATTCTTCTTCCATCCATGCGCGCGCTGGAATCGAATTGCTTCTTCCACGTTGCTTCTTTTTTTTTTTGCTAAATAACGTTGCTTCTTTGCTCTTAATTTAAACTCATAAATAAATAAACTACTTTTGAACCCAAACTGTCGCTCATTATTAGTAGTAGTATTAACTTAAATAGGGAAGGGGGCAAAAGCCAAAAGCTACCACCAGTCCACCCGCCCCTTGCCCTTCATTATAGTAGTATTTTAATTTCAAAAAAACCTTATTCATAACCTTTTTCAATTTTCGATTCTCTTTGTATAACCACCACCTTGTATAATTTATACAAACTAGCTAGCAATGACATAAGCGCTCCGTGGGTAAGTTATATGGAATAAAATTAAAATTTTATAAAATTTAACAGACTAAATAGAAAGCTAAAAAAAAATTAAAATTATAAATATACACATGCCAAATATTACTACATCCAGAAAACAGAAAATCTTATATTTTTTACAATTTCTCACGAGTCACGGATATTAAGAGATGTACACCAAACACTCAACCATCCATAATATTAACTCGTTTCACAAAAAGAATTTTATTTTTAAAAATATTAATTCATTTATAAAATTTTAAATTGAAAATGATATGAATTTAGTTGATTTTATAAATTAAAGTAGATACTATGGCCGTAAATTATTTTAAATTTATAACTAAGAATAAATTTGTTACTCCTAAAATTAAGTTAAATTCACATGATAGTACGAATTTTATGATTTCATAATTTACTACATCAAACTCGATGAGCCCTTTTTTTTGTCAAACGGAGGGAGTTAATTTAGGCGTTAAAATTTATTATCTAAAAAAGATAATAGAGAAAGATTGTGTTTTATTTATAAAAATTAGAATAATGGTAGAGGTCTCTAAATTTTTGTTTCAAATAACGCGTCATTGTTACATTAGTTAAATAAATTGTATATGTTATAAATTATTATTAAAATATTCAATACCATAACATTCAACCCATTTGACATAGGATAGGAGGAGTGGAAGGTTGAATGAGTTAAGAACTAAAATCTAGACTAGTGTATCAAATACAAATAGTATTGTTTTGGTCCCAATAAAGATAGTTTGGGCTCTGGGCTCCCAATTAAGCTTTAGTAGTCTTGTTTTTTAGTGAATTCAAGGGGCAGTCAGCTACCGGGCCAAATCATTCCACCAAAAACATATGAATCTATAGCAGCATACAGCTTTGTCCCAAAATATTACCCTTTCTCAAAGGGTCGGGTCGCAACTAGGGTACACCGACTCATGAACTAATGGTCTACACTCAACCGCTAAAGGGTAGTTTGGTACACAGACTCATGAACTAGTGGTCAACACTCAACATTTATCTATTTTCCTTCTTTTTTTAAATAAATAAATAAATAATATAAAATGAATGCAAAACTTCACAATATTATTCCAAAAGCCTTGGGGCATGTTACAAATATATTCCCAAAGGATTTCTTACATCTTTTTCAGTTTAGTAAAAATGCGCATAAAATATGAAAAGCATACAAAAGATTGATTCTCTAGCACTCAAATTCTAAAGTAAAAAGTAGTAAACAATGTTTATAAATTATTAAGTAGCACGCGACGGCTTGGTGTCTGTTTAAATATATGGTTTCTCTATTAATATTAATATTAATATTGTATTCCATCCATTCTAAATTTTAAGATCATTATTGATTTTTTAAAAAATTAATTTGAAATATTTTTAATTTTTAAATTTAAAAGTCATTAAGATGTTTTATATTTTTTAGTTACCAAATAACATTTTAAGTTCAGATTCTATTTCACTCAGATGATCTAATTTATTAAGATATTCTAAATTTTAACTACTCAATTTTATCAAACACCGCCTTAATCTATTCTTTTCAATTTTATGGCAACTTTAACCCTTTTTTTCCCTATGAATTCTAATTATGTCTCTGGACACGAAATTTTAAAAATCGTAATTTATTCAAATTAACATATTTAAGCTTCAGCACTTTTTAATAGTTTTATAAATTTTGATTATTTCGAAGCATTCAATTTAAGAACTTAAAATTTCCTATTTTAGCATGTAATGTCATTTCAAAATTTAAACACTAGGCTTCTGCCGGATTCGGTTACCATCATGGTAAGTTGGTCAATTGATCAATACAGTGCTGATACGTAGAGAAAAAGATTACCTTCCGATCTGCGTGTCAATACTGTATTAGTCAATTGACCAAAATTAACTTCATACTAACGACTCTCACTTTTGCCGGACATCTAAATGAGATCCCCTCCAAGGCGACAAACATGTTGTATAAGTATTTAATTTTATACTACTACTATACACAATGTAATTTGTGGATGTTGAGTGTAGTATTTAAAAACGTACAGTTGTGAGGCTCAATAATGCATATAATTAAACACATAGTAATGTTTTGGATTAGATTCATGTCGGGTTAATTACTAGACTGTTGACTCAAAAGGCTGGACAAGTCCCATTTCCACTAATTGAATATGTCCCATGGACCAAGTGATGCGTTATATATTCGTCATATAAGCCCAATGGACCGGTAAAAAAACCTCTGGCACTAACAGACAAAAACTTAATATTCTCCTGCCACTTGTGCCATTTTTTTATGTTGTCCCTCGCATAAGAAAAATATTATATAAAGTATACCTTAATTAAGTTTGATTAAGACCATTCAATACAACCACGTTCAAATGAGTTTTTACTTATCAATTCAAGTTCAAGTGAAAATCAAACAAGTTGAGTTTAAAAAAAAATTAAACCAATTTTTAAATAACCAACTCATTAAAAAATATAAATCAATAAAAGAGACATCAATAATGTATATTAAGTAAACAATTATACATATTTAAATCCTAATCAATGAATTGATTCCAACTTAAGTTGTCCGTATCTAATACTCAATTTTAGTTTACAGTTGTTCATGCTGTTATTCTCTTTAATACAAAATTGTTAGAAATGTGATTGAGTCGAGTCAAGTAAAAATTTGACTTGTTCGTTTAAAATTGATTAATGATTAAACAAAGTGAGAATTGGCTTTTTCCAATTAATATGAATTTTGTTGTATAAAATTAGACCTGGCAAACGGGCTGGGCCAAAACTGTCCGGGTTTTGATGGGCTGAAAAAGTGAAGCCTAAACTCTGCTTTTTGACGGGTGGGTCGGGATGGCCCGCGAGCCTGAACTGATTTTTAATTATATTTTGATACATTTCTGGGCTTGGCCCAAACGGACCGAGTCATTGGCGGACCGGGCCAAAACGGTCTAAATTTTGATAGACTGAAAAGTGAAACTTAAAGCCCGTTTTTTGACAGACGGACTGGCTTGACTTGATCAGGCCCGCGGACTTGAACCGATTTTGTCAGGTCTATATGAAATCAACATGACATTTAATCAACAGGCCAAGTCGAACTGGAATTGGTATGAAGTTTGAAAAAGAGCTTAACTAAACATTTTTTTTTTGAACAAACAGCTAAAACATTGAAATATATTAAAAATATATTATTTGCTATAAATACACTATAAATTCCTTAAAAATATCCGCGTCATATTTTTATAAACTTTTAGTAATTGTTCTTTAACCACACATCATTATCCTTAATTATAATAAAGGATAATTTCTGAAGTTCTTTTTCTTATTTTATCAGGGAGAAAAAAAAAGATTGTTACATTAATTTAAAACTATCTAATAAAAATAGTTGTTATTAGTAGAATTGGAACATGATAAGATTATGGTTCATGAAATTCAAATTTATTTACATTATTTCTAATATTTGTTGTTCGCGTGGCAGCATACAGGCCGCGCATACACCCTGCTGTTACTTTAGGATAGAATCATTTTAGTGGACAATAATAGTGGAGTAGTAGACATTCGAGTCCGGAAATTTATCTAACAAAATATAAATAATTTTAAATTTTTCGCTCATTAAATAAATTATTTAGACTGTTCAAAATTTAAAATAAATTCCACCGTTTATATTGTGCCAAAAGCACGAAACACAATTAGTATTTTATATGGGACACAAATAATACTACCATCACATAAATAATCTTACATACTGTAATATTTATATACATACATATAAATAGTGCGGCTTAATTTTTCTGGAATTTGTCAGATAAGGAATCACCTCATCTCAGCCTATCGTGTACTTCACGCCCAATAAAGCACGTGATATGTCATAGCTTCATGAAAGTTCTCAAATCGAGCCCCACACGTGCCTAGGTTTTCAGACTGGTGTGTTCTGCATTAAATGAGACAAAATCACTAACGACACTTTTCATATTTCCACTAAGAGCACACCCTCGGAGCCCTAGGCCTAGCTGTTTCCTCCCTCCCCTCGTTTTCCATCTATAAATAATCTCTTCCGTTCCATACTCTCCCTCACAACAAACCCCTTTCGCCTTTTCTCAGCTTTTATCTCACCGATTCAACTCTTTAATTGACTCTGCAATAATTAATTTCAAGATTCTGGGTCTTTCTCTATACCATTCTGCCTTGATCGATTCCCCTAATTTAGTCGTGAGTATTTATGAGTTTTTCTTGTTTCTGAATTAATCTAGAGTTGTTATTTGCTTTGTATACATTATCTTAAAATGTGAAATATTTGTTTTTGTTGTTGACTGCTTTTTCTAAAATGTTCGTTCTTCATAAGATATGTCTATTGGGTTTTCTTTATTTCTTTAATTAAAGAATGTTTTATGTGGGATCGATAAACGCATTGACTCTGTAAATCTGGTTCAGGGCACATAAAATTGAAATTTTTGTCTTTTAATTGTTCTTTTTGGTTGTAGGTTTTGCAGCAAGAGTTAATGTTGTAATGGAGACTAAGGGTGGCAAGAAATCTACTAGCAGTAGTAGTAGCTCTGTTCAATACGAAGTCCCTCTCGGTTACTGCATTGAAGATATTCGACCCAACGGTGGCATTGAGAAGTTCCGATCTGCTGCTTACTCCAACGTAAGAAAAAATAATACTAGTTGTTGTCTTTAATATGATGTGTTAAATCATATGTACTGATTTTGATTTGTTATGAATTGCAGTGCGTCAGGAAACCATCCTGATATCTTTTCAGCAGCTAATTCCATTTCATTAGATTAGAAAATCCCCCAATTTTTTTCATTTCATTTAGTCTTTGCAAAATATTCCCTTCTCCCTGGCTTTTCTTGTAAGAAACAATCAATAAACGTTTCTACAATGGCCGTTTCACCGATTGGGTTCGAGGGATTCGAAAAGCGCCTTGAAATTACTTTTTCTGAGCCTTCCATGTTTACTGATCCTAATGGGTTGGGCCTTCGAGCCTTGACTCATTCTCAACTCGATTCAATTCTAGAAACCGCTTGCTGCACCATCGTGTCTCAGCTATCCAACTCTGAGTTTGACTCGTACGTTCTTTCGGAGTCTAGTCTGTTTGTATTCCCATACAAGATTATTCTCAAGACGTGTGGAACTACTAAACTGCTTTTGTCTATTCCACAAATTCTCAAACTCTCCGAGTCTCTCTCACTCGGTGTCAAATCGGTCAAGTACTCGCGTGGGACCTTTATATTTAAAAATGCCCAACCCGCACCTCACCGTAGCTTCGCAGAAGAGGTGGGTTTTCTCAACTCATTTTTCTCCGGTGGGAAAGGATTCGTCCTCGCTGGTGCAAATTCTCCGAATCGTTACTGGCATGTCTACGTGGCATCTGCGGGGCCACAAAGATCATTTTCTGCGGGTGAGGTGACCCTTGAAATGTGTATGACCGGTTTGGATCGGGACAAAGCCTCCGTCTTTTTCAAAAACTCGGAAAACAGCAATGCCGACGGGATGACCAAATTGTCCGGAATATCTGACATCATCCCGAAGCACGCGATATGTGATTTCGAATTTGAGCCTTGTGGGTATTCAATGAATGGCATTGATGGTGCAGCTTATTCTACGGTGCACGTGACCCCAGAGGATGGGTTCAGCTATGCTAGCTACGAGGCAATGGGATTCGACCCTGGTTCCATTGGGTTCGAGCCTCTGGTCAAGAGGGTGCTGAGGTGTTTTAAGCCTGCTGAGTTTAGTGTGGCTGTCACGTGCAACGGTGGTGCGGGATCTTGGGATGGGTGGACTGGTGACGTGGAGGGGTACACGTGTGAGAGTGGGGTGAAGCAGGAGTTGCCAGGTGGAGGATGCATAGCCTACCTGTGTTTTACTGTTCACAGGAATGAGTGCGCGGTTAACGCAACGCCCAAGTCTGTTATGCGGTGTTGGAAAGAGATGGCGGAGGACGTGGCGGGAGCCGCTGAGGTTGGTGGTGGTGGAATGGTGGCTTGTCCTTTTGTTTCGCCGGTTTAGCAGAATCAGAGCGTCGGTTACCGGAGTCTGTGTCGCCGTTATGTTGCTCTGAATTTACATTTCAGTATATTTATTTTTTTATGTTTTTCTTAGGTTCGGAATCAGGGCTGGTCTATTCTGTTTACGTCAAGTTAATTAGTGATAATGAATTTATCTGAAGGTCTTTCAATAGGAACGCCAGTATTAACACACAAGGTGCAATCAAATCTTATTTGTCTTTCCGGATATATTTTATTTTTCAAAAATAATTTAAATTTTTTAAAAATTTTAGATAAAATTTTAAAAAGAAACTGCTCAATCAAATTTTAAATATGTAAGTAAGTAAATATATATGTTTTTATCTGTTATAATAAGCTCACTAATTGAACATTAACAATTATTATTCATTAATATGAAAAAAAGTAGTACTACGTGATATTTAAAAATTAGCGTCCAGATTTTTGAATTGGACACAACACTGTCTACCATTTTATCAGATGAGAAGTACATATACACAAATACATACTACGAATGTAGCCAAATGTAGCTTTTTGATTCAAGTTGCACAAGCTTCGTAGGCTCAAGAGATTCATGTTGGAAATTTTCATGCACGAAATAAATTCTGTTTAAAAATAAGCTTCGTTTGGGAGTGGGGGTGGATGGGATGGGATGGGGTGAAGCTAATTTGATTGTAATTACCATAATTGATTAATTGTTGCGACAACCCAAAATGAAGTGACTTTTGTTAATAAAATAGTGTAATAATAATAAAGGTAGCACAACAAAATGAATGAAACGACATAATTTTTATAAATAAAATATTGAAAATCAATAGGAAAAATGTTTAAGGTGCGGATGTTCAAATTGTCCTACTATCCTGTTCTATCCTACTAAAATGAAAATGTTATTTGTATACCAAGGAATTAATATATTCAAATTCAACTCGCAGAAAATAAATATTAATTAAATTAAAATTAAAATTTTAAATTATATTTTTAAACCGATTTTTCGAATAGCTACTCAGTTCAACTTACCACTTACGTAAGATTAAAATCTAAAAAGTTCATAAAAATAGAATTGAATCGGGCTGGTCTGCAGCTACGCCAGGCCGAATATGAATGTTTTTAATTATCTACTACCATCAACTGTAAGTTTTGGCACTTAAAAGAAACTGACAAAGGCGAAGCTTCAGTTGCTCTCGCCTTCACCTTCTCCTTCGAAGATGGGAGGCCCCAATACTGGTAACTACAGCTTAACCTCATCTGTACTAATTACTCCTTCTCGTTCTATATAGATCAATACAAATCAAATTGTTTGATGTTTCGTATTTGAATTTCCGATTTACGCAAAAACCCTAACCTTTTTAGCTCTGTGTGTATCCAGATCTAACTACATTAGACAAATCCGCCAAGATCTTTGTAGCGGGCCACCGGGGCCTTGTCGGATCCGCCGTCGTTCGAAAGCTCCAACACCTGGGCTTCCCAAACCTTCTACTCCGCACCCACTCCGAACTCGACCTCACTCGCCAATCCGACGTCGATTCGTTTTTCGCCTCCTCCAAACCCCAATATGTAATCCTCGCCGCCGCCAAAGTCGGTGGCATCCACGCCAACAACACTTACCCCGCCGACTTCATCTCCATTAACCTCCAAATCCAGACAAATGTCATCGATTCAGCTTACCGCCACGGCGTTAAAAAACTCATTTTTCTCGGATCCTCCTGCATTTACCCCAAATTCGCCCCGCAACCTATTCCAGAGCATGCCTTGCTTACCGCCCCGTTAGAGCCCACCAACGAATGGTACGCCATCGCCAAAATCGCTGGCATTAAAATGTGCCAAGCTTATCGGATTCAGTACAATTGGGATGCTATTTCTGCAATGCCCACCAATTTATACGGTCCAAATGATAATTTTCACCCTGAGAATTCCCATGTTTTGCCCGCACTGATTAGGCGGTTTCACCAGGCGAAAATTAGAGGGGATAAGGAGGTGGTGGTGTGGGGAACGGGTTCTCCATTGCGCGAATTCTTGCACGTTGACGATTTGGCAGATTCGCTGGTGTTTTTGTTGGACAAGTATAGTGGATTGGAGCATGTGAATGTGGGTAGTGGGAAGGAGGTCATGATCAAGGAGCTTGCCGAGTTAGTTAGGGAAGTTGTTGGATTTGAAGGGGATCTTGTTTGGGATAATTCAAAGCCTGATGGTACCCCAAGGAAGCTTATGGATAGCACCAAGCTTGCGGGATTGGGTTGGGTGCCGAAGATTTCTCTTCAGGATGGACTTGTTGATACATATAAATGGTACTCGGAGAATGTCAAGCAATGATGCAGGATGGAGGGCTTTTGATGCTACATGAAGGGCTTGTACTGGTAATTTTACTTTTGTTTATTCCTTTCATTGTAATCTACACTTATTTGACGCTTATATTTTTGTTGTAATTCTGTAGTGTAATATTTTTGATGTGTGTCATCTGGGATCTTATTTATGTTCAAAGATTAGTATCGGGATTGAATGAGACATTACTAAACAAATATGATAGATCTGGCTATTGCTTATATTGTTGCTCTTTTTAGGCATTGCTGTTTATTTGTTTTGAATGGTGTCTACTGGCTTGTTATATGAACTCATATTCATTACTGAAGATGTATTCCTTGTCACAAATGGTATGGATTTTGGAAGTGTTATGTGAAGATAGGTATTACTTTTGAGCAACAAGGATTAGCCTTCCAAATGAGAGATAAATTTAATACCTTAGCGAATTAAAAACCCAATTCTGAAAATTGAGGGATACCCCAATACAGAGGCTTAGTTACTACACCTGAGGTCTAATACTTTATCCAACATTGGGTAACAACTTTGAAGGGAGGAGTGTTAAAAATAAAACCTAATTGATTTGAACAATATTCAAGTTGGGTAAGTTGGAGACAAAGCGAACCAGCATGCATACTAAAACGCAATATGCACTGCAGGGTTGCCACTTAGGTGTCAAATACTTGGTGGTTATTAATTATTTAATTTTACATATATATATATATATATATATATAGGGAGAGAGAGAGAGAGAGAGAGAGAGAGAGAGGTTTTTCCGATATGCTGTAGGAATGTCTAAATGAAACAGGTTGGTTTTATCAACTTGTTGTGCTGGAAGAATTGAGCTCTGAATTGGCACACATCTTACACCACATATACTTAATAATAAGCATATTTTTAAAAAAATATTTGGCGATGAAGGAATCCATATCCACTTCCCTTGACTAAGAAGGAAGCTGCATATAGTATTGTACATTTCACTCAGACTAGTCCTGCTACCTTGTGTCTATCGGTAAGAAAATGTGGCGATAATAATAGGCTTCTATGGCAATACTCTATTAATTGGAATTCCCAATCTTATTCTTAGATTCATTCATGTATTGTTTCACTTGACTTAACCTATGCATTGTTTCACTTGACTTAACCTGTGACGGAAATGAATACCATTCTTTGCTTATGCAACCAAATGGAAGACTAGTAATGCAGCCTTTGCTATTACTTCCTGGCTTGCCCAATTCCATCCTATATTTGTCTTACTCTTTTCTTCTTGTTCTTCTAAACCAGAAAAATTACATATTTAGTTAGTCCAAATACATTTAATTGAGTAGTGACCAGCTTGGATGGTCCTGTGAACTTTGGATCATCGATTCTACCTTCCAAGTGTGTGGCCAAATATATGTTGGGTATGTCTGATTTGCAAACAGGATTTTTAGACTTAGGTGGTGTTTGATAAAATTTTATAATTAATATCTGAATAATTTAGAGGTCTGTATAAAATAGAGTGTCTGTTTGAACTAGAGACAAAATGAAAAAGTTTGTTTGATAACTGAATTTTTCAAAATATCTGAATAACAGTATTTTACGATTTTAACCTTGTAAATTGCTTTGAATACTTTATGAGAACAGTTAAAAGCAATTACTGAAAATTGAAACACAAAATCAAAAAATTTAAGCCTGATTCAATACTAACAGTAAGAAAATTCAGAAACCCACTTCAAATTTTCTTAATAGGACACAATTTAAGCATCAAAATGACCATACATAGTATATATAAAAGAACCATTTTTTGTGGGAAAATCGGATGACACCCAATTTATCCTCTATAAACCCAAAAGGAAAATACAAACAGCCTTCCCACAATAAAGATTCCAACTTTATGCAATACCCATCAAACTACAATTCATAGCAACAATCAACAAATGAAGCATATTCAGATTGAAGGCCTCAAATTTTACACCCAATTTTACCCATAACGAAGAAAAAAAGAACAAATATTACAAGACATAAATTATATACAGATTAAAAACTGACCAAATAAAACAGAATAGTATCTGAAATTTGTGGTGGGAAATTGGGAATATGTATGAATAAATATTTACAGAGTAAAAGAGGGGAAGAAAAAGATGAAGAAAGAACCTGTGGTTGAGAATGAGTTGTAACTGAAATGTGACAGCGAAGAGAGAGATTTGATTTTCTTTCAACAGGTTTATGTGATTCGTAGGCAACAAAGTTTCATAGAAGCGAAGAAGATCTGGCCAGAGCTTTCAGAACGGAGGAGGGAAGAAGAAACATGTTGTCTGGCAAGAGCTTTCACCAGATTTGTGAATGAACTTCTGTAATAATGAGTTCAGATGTTCCTCTCTCCGATCCAGGCACGGTTCCATCTCTTACTAAATTAGAGACTTTCAGAGGCGATAGATTTTTTATCAAACAAGTAATTGACTCTGAACGAAAAAGATGGAGAGCTTTCAAAGGTAAAAAGTGGTAAACAAACACCCCCTTAGGCCAACTTTCTTTCTTCACTACGGGGTTTGGAAACTTTGGATTGTTTGAGTGAATATTAATTTTTTTCCCGTAAGATTTGTAGAGATTGTTTCAAATGACTTTTGATGGTTTAAGGAATTTAAATTATTTTGCAAACTTGAATATAGGGAATGCCAGGAATATGAGACTTGTTCTGAGATAGAATATTTCTTATGGCTTCTCTTGGCCTTATGCTGCGGGAGTAACTGGTGGGGATATATATAGACATTCAAGGGTTCCCTTGGTCTTACCGAAGTAATTAGTGAGAGAGATGGAAATATCATTTTGTGTGTGAAAATTCTGTCTCCGAAACCCTTAATGAACAGTCTAGTCTGTTCATGTTTTCTTAACTTCATTTGGTCCAGTGCTTTAGTCTCTAAATCTTAATTCTTCTTATATATATATATATATATATATTTCTTTTCCTTTTCTTTTCCCTCATCTATTACCTTTGTGGAGAAACTCATGACCTATAAAACCTAGTGCTACGTTTGGATTGGGAAATGAAATTAGTGAAGAAATGGAATAGAGAAGGGAATAGAATGATAAGTGAAATGATTCATTTCATTCTATTCTTAACTGAAATGAATAATTTCATACTCTCCTTTAAGGAATAAAAGTCCACTTCTAAGACTAGTGTTGGACAGCTAAATGTGCAAGTGACCTCTAAAACTTTGAAGATGTTGGAGACGGGGGAAGGTGTTTACTATATAGGCAGGAATTTTTTGAGATCCAGTTTTGTATCTGGTATATGATGATGAACCAGTCCAACATACAAAACAGTTGCTTTTCTTTTTTGAACCGCAACACAGTCGCTAAAAACAACAAAGTATATACTAGTAGTATTTTGAATAAATAATTTGATCTCAATAATGAACAGTCTAGTCTGTTCATGTTTTCTTAACTTCATTTGGTCCAGTGCTTTAGTCTCTAAATCTTAATTCTTCTTATATATATGTATATATATTTCTTTTCCTTTTCTTTTCCCTCATCTATTACCTTTGTGGAGAAACTCATGACCTATAAAGCCTAGTGCTACGTTTGGATTGGGAAATGAAATTAGTGAAGAAATGGAATAGAGAAGGGAATAGAATGATAAGTGAAATGATTCATTTCATGCTGACCAAGGATTTTGAAAATAAAATAAATGGATACTCGAGAATTTTCCTTGATATGTGAATATAATGGAATACAAGTATTTTGTAAAATCATAAAAGGAAGGTAGGTTGAAATTCTTAATTACCGGGTGAGTATTTGCACTCCAAATTATACATGCGATCAAACTGTAGCCTAATTCCTTTTATGCTTCTCTCAGTAGCAATCCAATAATATAGTAGCCTAGTAGTGCGTGCGTGGGTGAGTGAGAGGGGGAGGGGGTGGGGGGTGGGGGGTGGGGGGGGGGGGGTTATTCCTATATTTGTATGTATACAAAATACTCCCTCCGTTCCTAAAAAATTATCGTTTTAAGAAATAATTTTTGTCCCAAAAAGATTGTCGTTTTGAGTTTATCAATACACATTAGTTTTTTTTTTTCCTACTTTACCCTTATTTAAAGCTTTCTTCCCTTCCCAATGATTTTTATGCAATTCAATGCTACAATCCAAGTAGTAAATGGTTGAATTGACTAAAAAACATTGGGAAGAAAATAATTGATTGAGATAATTAATAAAGTTAATATAGTATTTTCGTTAAATATTAATTATATTCTTTAATCTGTGTGTATTAATCTTAAACGATAATTTTTTAAGAACAGAGGAATTATTATAATACATACTAGTACTACTGCTGTGCGAGTTCTCCCAAACTATTTTCTTGGTAACCGGAAGAGATGTGGATGTAGAGAGTAGAGGAGCAATTTATATACTACTGGTGGATGAGCACAGAACCTGCTGGCTGCTGCTGACCTGCAGTCCAATTACATCCACTGTCCATTTCATTAGTACAACTGCTCCTGCTCCTGCTCCTTTCGTGCTGGCAAACATTGTTATCTTCAATTGCATTTAATGTTTAAACCTTCTAAAATCTTAAAACACCATCTACAATGCTATGCTATGATGATGGTACTCTCTTACCTAGGCTATAGTGTTTGATTGTATTTTAATAATTTATTTTTTAATATATTTTAACAATATATAATTTTTTATTAAGATATCTTCTGAATAGTTAAGATATAAATATGAATCTAAACTATTCAGAGGAGCTCTTAATACAAATATGTGAATTGTTAAAATGTATTAAGAGGTGAACTATTAACATACATTAAAATACAATCAAACAAGTGTGTTACAAACCCCCATCCCATAATAATTGACTTTTTAAAATAAAAAAATTTATTCTCTCATTGTCTCAAGAAATTTGCTCTATTATATTAGTAGTTTTCAATTTTCCGTAAATGGATGGTGATGAAATTTCACATAAATTTTAATTATTAAATAATAATGTTAAACGACTTTCTTATTTCATGTGCACAAAGATAAAACGACTATTATTATAGAATAGAATTAATATACAAGTTTACTCACGCGGGTTTTCCCAAACTTAAAAATAAAAGTATATAGTAGTAATTCTGTTTGAAACTGTATAAAAACAATAGATGTTTCATTTGAATTGAAAACATAAAAAATATCTCAAAATTATCTCTTTTACACCCAGAGGCAAAGATCCCACCCAAAAAAATACCCTTGAAACTAGATTTTTGTTTTTGTTTTTTTAAAAAAAAGGGGAAAATAAAACAGACATAGAGCCATCAGCTAAGATACTTCCATGAAAGAGGCAGCATTGTCACGAACCATCACCTGCAGCTCGGCAGCCCCTATTAGCTTCTTGTCATATTTCATGATCTGTGTCCTTTCCCATCTCCTCAAGGGAACCCTCCCCTATTGTAGCCGGCCGGTAGTATCAATCTTAACCTGCTTACCTAGTTGTTTTCTTAGGTCACCGCCTGTGAACCCTATACTATTTTTTTTTAATTCTCAAGTCATGTGTTGACTATTAAGCCCCCACAAAATAAACAATAACACTAAAAAAAAAAAACATAATATTTAACATGTTTTTGATCCTCAATCACTTGATCCACAAAAATAACTTCAATATATTAATATCCATAGTACAACTTTTTACGCGGAATAAATTTTTTTTAAAAAAAATCCTCCCTCATAACCCAAGATTCAATTACACAATTTTTAAACTCTTAAAAATGTTATTACCTCTTGGCTATGTTATTCTTTTCTTTAAACACAAGACTCTATTTATAGAGCACACACAATTCTATTTTTTTAATTTAATTAGGACACTCTCACATATTAAATAGAACTACTACAAATAAGACTACTTCCAAAATAATATTCCTATAAATGATAAGATTCCTTCTCATAATAAGACACTAACATATAATAAATATCCTATTAAAAATAAGACAACTTCCTTTTCATAATAACAATTCTTTTCTGAATAAAATTCGAGAAGTTTCAAAACAATTTCTCCCTCGACTCGAATCCTCAAACACTTCAACTTCATCTCGCGTAGACTATCCATCTAACACATTATATTTTCATTCTTCCCATCTTAATGTTTTGAATTGGTATTGGACGTGACCCTTCTCTCCACAATTGTAGCACTCTATCACTGTAATCTCTTGGTCTGGATCTTGATATTTCTCTACTGTTATCTCTCAATTGACGTCTTCCTCGATTATAACTCTCTACGATTAGCGCTTGCTTACCAATGTTATTACTTTCTTCTCCCATCAACTTTTGAGTTTCTCGTAAAACAGAAATCACTTCATCTAAAATCAAAGTTGATTTTCCCATCAATAGTGTTTGCACCATCGACTTGTAAGACTTGGGCAAAGATGACAATAAAAGCAATGACTTCTCATCTTCCAATTTTTCATCTGTATTTTACAATTAAAACACTAACCTGTTAAAAACAATTAGATGATCACAGAGATTCGTCCCTTCATCCACCTTCAAAGAGTACAATTCCATCTTCAAAAACAATCTGACAGATAGCAACTTCGAAACATAACTCTTCTCTAGCTTTTTCCCACAATTGTTTTAGATCAATTTTTTTTAACACATCATACTTTATCTCAAGTGCTAACGATGAACATATTGTGCTTACCGTCTTCTTGCGAATTGTCTGTCAATTTGTATCTTTCACCTCATTTGATTTTTTTTTTACTCCAAAAGCTTGATCAAGTCCTTGCAACAGCAAAAGATCTTGCATGTTACTTTGTCAATGTAAAATTTGCCATCAAAGATTGAAAACTCAAATTTAACAAAATTTGACGCCATCATATTAAGTGAAATAATTTCCTCTACCTCAAATCCAATAAACCTAACTATTGATATCATTTGTTAGGAATTAAATCACGCAAAATAAACAATAACACTTAAAAAAACAACACAATATTTAATGTTGTTTGACCCTCAATGACTTGATCCATAAAACCAGCTTCAATATATTAATCTCTACAATACAACTTTTTTGCACGGAATAAAAAAATTCTCTCACACAACCACCCAAGGCCCAATTACACCATCTATCAACTCTTTAGGATATTGCTACCTCTGGATTGTATTCTTCTTTTCTCTAAATATAAGACTCTGTTTATAAAATACCCACAACCTCATTTTCCTAATCTAATTAGGACACTCGCTCACATAATAAATAGATCTACTAAAAATAAGATTATTTTCAAAATAATATTTCTATCAAAAATAAGATTTATTTTCATAATAAACACTAACAAATAATAAAATATCATATTAAAAATAGGACAACTTCCTTTCTATCACAACAATTGTTTCTAAATATGATTCGAGAAGTTACCTAACAACTTCTTCAACAACCCCCCTGCAAATGAAACCTGAAGATCATACATACATTACTCTATAAAGTGAAAATTACATACTTCAGAGTCACAGACCATATAGAGTTTATGAATTATACTAAAGATGATATACATGCAATATATTTCCGTTGAGATATATTTTAAGATGCATCCGGTTAGCATGAAATTATTTTTTTGATAAATTAATTAATTAGCCAATAAAATGCCGACACACATACAACTTCGTCTGCGTGTCAGTATTTTATTGATCAATTGACCAACTTACCCCAAAATAAACTTCATACTAACCACTTCCTTTCAAGATACATGGATTACTTCAAAGGGGGTTTATAATTGAACTTACAAAGACAAACAAAAATAATTAAAGCCTCCTTTCTTACAACAAGTAGAAAATAGAAGAATGTCAAAAGTAAAAACCAACCTGCTGAATACTGATGTTGGAGATCGAACCTTTGCATATATATCCACTCCCGTATAAACATCATCATGAGGTGAAAACAAAAACATAGTTTATAATTGAAACACAAAAACCAGATTGAGCCGTCCCGCCAATATCACACTGCCCATGACCATAAATGATACATATATAGGAGGATGTCAATTAGTGGAAAGTTGAAAAGGTAAGTTTTTACAACAAACCCAACATTTCACACAAGCTATATAAAGCATTCTCATGAATAATGCGACAGCCCTCATAATCTGCCTCTGCCGCCTTTCTAACCACCTCCTCCGCCGCTTGCAGAAGAACCCTATCATCACAGAAGCGCACTGACTTGGAGAAAAAAAGGGGGAATTTTTACAACTTGTATATTCTTCTTGAGAGAGAGCTCAGAAGGGACGTTGGGGGTGCATTTTGATCAATAGGATCAGGAACTACACAAGTAGATGAACAAAACACGGGGATTAATTTGATGGAATTCTTGTCCTGTTTAGAAAACCCCAAAAAAGAAAAATGTTGTTGAGTACACAAATAAGAAGAAGCTATCACACAGCTCAGGACATGAGATAGTAGAGAGAGAGAGAGAGAGAGAGAGGAAGGGGGTTTGCCTTGTGTGTGGTGTGTGTATATATATGTGTCTACTGTGTCTGTGTTTTAAACATATTGAGGACAAGTAATAAGTAAACGAGGTCATGAGAAATGGCAAGGGTTTGGTGATTTGTACTTCCCAGAATTCTTGAATTCCATTCATATCCTTTCCACATGTATGTAGATCTGTAATATAAACGCAATTTTTTAATAATGGGCGAGCCAGTACACTTTCCTGAATCCTGACTGACCAAACAGGCATCAATTTCGAGGCATATTTCGAGATTACAAACTTGCAACAAGTGTGTGTTTTTATAGGGGGGGTTTAGCAGCGGCTAAATAATAGTAGTAGGAGTGGAGTACTACACTTGGGCTACTTTCTTCAATAAATTTGTTTGACTCCTGGTCAATATAATATATTGGCCCCACTTAAATAGCTTTCAAAATCCAAACGGGTATATATATATATATATTAGTCATTTTAAGGAACGGAACAAAAGTAGGATTTGTCTTTGTCACACACATGTAGCTTTTGGTCATAATTAAGCAAGAAGGTGGTGGTGGTCAATTCGTGATGGCGAAGGTGCATCATAGCAGATGATCCATCCTCCCCTAAGGATTATGACCGTAAAATAAAAAAATAATTAGCATGAAGTTTATTTTAAAGTAAATTGATCAATTAATTTATAAAATACTGATACGTAGACGAAATTATATGTGTATAAGTATTTTATTAGTCAATTAATTAATTTATTAAAAAATAATAATTTTATGTTAACCGAATCCGTAAAACAAGGACAGATAGGTGACTTGACTTGTACGGTGATGGACGTAGGGGGCTCATCATCATCAATGCATGTCCCTTCCTTGAGTGTAGACTTGGACTTCCAAACTCTCGTGTCCAAACACTGTTATCTAAACACTAAAGAGAACAGCAAGAGACAGAATGTCTGACCCATAACTCAGAAATCAGAGAAACAATGGCCAGCATCAAGTTCAAATACAAGCATAAATAAATACTAATCAAAACTCTAATCCCACGGTCCTTATTAAACATTCACCTAACCTGGAAAATTAAAACCAAAGTACAAATTTTTTTTGTCAGAATTACTCTCCCTTGTTAAGAATATCTTGGAAGTAATGTTAGATGTATTATCTTAAATAACGTGATATATTAATCGGTTTTATCATAAACTGTCGTTTATCTTATCCAATCAATGAACATCATTTTCAACAACAAAAAAATTTAATCCTGCTAAATTTTACTACAAAATTATGATTTTTATTCCGATCAAATACACTAGCACACTATATAAATAAGGGTACTAGATACATGATTAATTTGAGATGATTTATATATACCATATTTCTTTTTCTAATCATTTGTACCACGGAAAATGCTCGAGACATAATACATACATGCTTAAAAGAATAAGGAATGATATAGATTTAATTAAACCGGATGAAAATAAAAGAAGAGGGATGATATCAATCATTAATCATGTAATTAATTAATTATCAGGTATTCATGATTTTTTTTAATTTTTTTATCAGGTATGCAATATCATACACTACTTTTATGACCATCACTGGTAACCCTGCCAAAAATAACATATATGGATGGAAAACCATGTATCATGAATGGGGAGATATATAAATTGCGACTACCTTGACCTCCTTTCAGTTTTCCAGGAAAAGCAACAAGATTGTGGATGAAGCTACCCATAACTTGTTCATAGTACACCCTCTACAATTCTGTCTCTATGCATATTTTGATGTAATATTGTGTGTGCATAAGGAAAAGTTTAATTGTACATTTTATTTCTTATATACATACATACATATATATATATAGAGAGAGAGATAGAGAGAGATCCATATTGCATGAATAAAGTATGCAAACTTGGAGTAAATTACGCGAAGAATCAGGAGTATATTATTATTAGTAAATTAGGCAAGGATATTATAGTATTAATATTTAGTAAAAGATATTAGTGTATAATATTACTTTGGGAAAGCAATGACCTATAATCTACTCCATCTCTTTATAGTCTCTGTGACCAACATCCATCATGATCAAAGAAGCTTCAAATCTGAAATTAATACCGGTATAATCTTTAGACAGGCAGGGTTAATTGACATTGAGCAAAAAGAGGCAAGATATGATTTATTTAAAGCGATTTGGTGGATGTGGATGGGGCTACAACTAACACTTTATGCTCTAATTAGCCATTTGGTAAGATGTGATTTATTTAAAGCGATTTGATAGTAGGGTCCTCTTAACATGTGTTCTTAGGGCACATGTTATTGAACTGTGTGTATATTTTTTTGATTTTTACACTTGTACCAAGTTCAAGGAAATATGCACATAATTCAAGAAAATATTTTCTTGAACTGTGTGCTTAGCATGTGCCCTAAGGGCACATGTTAAGAAATTCCTTGATGGTATTAAATGAATCTCCAACAGTTTTTTCAACCACTTTGACATATTTAAATAGGTGACATCAGAAAAATTATCTCCGACAGCCTCTGGTAAGTTGATATTATCCCTTCAAAATATTTATTTTGTTTTAGGAGTATCAAAATCATATAAAAAAAGTTTAAAACATTTATTTTGTTTGGTGAGTTTGATGTACAGCTCATTTTAAAAAATGAATGTTATTAATTATTTCAAATGTTATCAATTATTATTGTTTTAAGTAAAATATTACATTAATTGAATTGAAGAGACTGATGAAACGCAAAATATTAAAATAACAAATAATACTTTTCAAATTGCCACGTAAATCAAAAACTTAAATTTGAAGAATTTTTTTTTTTGCTAGAACGGTTGGAGATGCTCTAACAATGGCATGCACGTTAATTGCTTTTAATGTATAGGCGTTGATGAATTTTTGGTAGTTTCATTAAGCAAACTAATTAATGTCATTTTATGATAAACTAATTAATCTTGATGGAATATACTAAAACGCATTCATTAATGCAATAATAATTTTATTCTCCACTCGGTTCCTTTTTCATTGAAGTTTTGGAATGAATGAAGAACATAAGTTTAGAAATATTATTTATACTTTATCTAATTGATTAAATAAGGTTTAAAATCTCAACATTTCACTTTTAAAATTCATCTAATATATTTTGATGGTTTCAAGTTTCAAACCAACCCTTAAAAGAAGTGTAGGAAAAGAAGAAAGATATTGTTAGGGGAAAATGGGAAATGGGACCAAAAGGCAGGAAGGCAGGCAAGCTCAGGCTTATGAATTACACTTTTTCTTTTTGCGTTTTTATTTGGCCACTTCTTTCAGAAGAGAAGACCTCATCCTCATGTCCTCATCCATTGGCTATTAGATCACTGTTTTTCATTTTTGCGTAAAAAAAAAGAGACTTAAATACGAGCAGTAACCAAGTAAAAAAATGTTATAAATGTTATTTGAGAAGAATGTAGTATACACGAGAGATAATTAATTTGTTTTATGATTTCTTTTTGGAAACTGATGATTCATTCTCAACATAAAATATAAACAAATCCAAACACCAGAGGTTAATGTGGTGATGATATTGTATATATATTTCTCATGGTTGCCGCAGTCTCCTTATCAATGCATGGGGGTCATGCTAACCGAAGATAAAAAAACAGAGGAGAAACTTTTGAAGCTGCATGCTATATATATATATATATATATATATATATACACTCACACTAGCGTTACTACCCGTACCTCCGGCACTACGTACGAAAAGGAAGGGGGAGAAGAGATTGCAGGCGTTAAAGAATGGAAAAGGCAGAGGACGAACTCGGGAGGAGGAAGAACGGATGAGGATTGAGAGTGAGAGAGAGAGCAATTTTTTTTTATATAATGGACAGTGAGATTTATCCCAAACTTTGGACGGTCCTGATTGTTTATTAGGGTAAGCGGGAAATTCAAAATCAGTTGTATTTTGTTAATTTTATATATATATATATATATATATATATATAGGGGTTCAATCTATGGCAACCGGTTACCACGGTTACTATTCAGCAACCTATCTCTCCACCGTTGAAAAAGTTAATGAATGAAAGTTAATGAATGGCTGAGATTTAAAAAAAAATTTGGGAAGAGTCGCTACTCCTAGGAGCAGCTGGCTAAAAGACAAAAAAAAAAAGAAAAGGTTGACCGCTACTCATAGTAGCTGCTACTCCTCCTTCCTTTACTTTATGCCTTTGTTCCATTTTGTTTGTCCAATAATATTACTAAATAATATATTATTATTAATAATATTAACTAACTAATATTAATATTAAAAATAATATTAAATAGCTAATATTTTTTTGTTCCACTTTTATAATAAATATTATTACAAAATTATTATTTACTTAATATTATTATTAATATTAAATAATATTAATATTATTTTATTACTTGATTAAAATTTACAAAATTAATAAATATTTATTTTATTAATTGATTAAAATTTACAAAATTAATAAATATTTATTTTATTAATTGATTAAAATTTTACAAAATTAATAAAATTTTAAAATAATAATTTTGTAATTTTACACAAATTTATTTTTGTAATTTTGTAATAATTAGACAAGTTGTTTACTAATTTTGTAATATTATTTTATTAATTTTGTAATTTTGTAATAATATTTATTTTATTAATTTTGTAAAATTTTAATGAATTTAATGATTGTGGTCAAAACTAGTCTTTTTAGCATTAGATATGAAGAAAGCAGCGAATGGCATCCGATCATCATCCAAAACAATGTTGACACGTTATTGTTTTTAGTAAGCATTGTTTAAAAATGAAAAATATATAATTTAATTATATAGTCATGCACAATGGACACGACATAATAGCAATATAGCATTGCATTTGTAATTACTCATATTGTAGTACTTTTTTTTACGATTACGATTACAATTGTAGATGTAGTTTCTTGCTCTTCTTAATATATGGAGTAATTATTACTTCTTCTGCAAATTCACAAAAAGGTTACTCCTACTATTTATTCGTATAAATATAAAATAAAAAATATCCTTTAACCTAGCTATTACATTCATAAGTTTACTAATTAATTTGTTCTTAATATTTGTAATTTTACAAATAAGACTCCGAAACCTTTTTCCCGTTGTACAGGCTAGCTAGGCTAATGACACCCCTTCCGTTAACAAAAGAATCAATTTAAGTAAATTTTTGATGCAAATTAACAAAACAATTAATCTCATTTTTTTCATAAAAAAATTTTGAATCTAAACATTAATTATTCCTTTCAGACTGCGAAGGTTGATGATTTTTTTTTTTTTGATATTATTTATGTTGATTATATATCCTATTAATTCCGATGTGCATGCACTACTTTAGTGATCTAATCCAACTTTAGATCTATTTGTGTGTTTAATTCTCCATTAATTTTTAAGTGCTTTGGGAGGATTCTTTATCTTAACAGTATATAAATTCTGAAACCAAATTAAAAGAAGATTAACCTTTGAAGATATTGGAAGAGAATCCAGGTACAAGAACTGGACTGCGTAAAGTTTCATTGGCCACGCATAACGGTTGTCAAATCTTCAACATTTTAAAATTATTGTGAATTCTATTTAATTTTTGAAGTAATATGTATTTATTAAATAATTTTTTTACGCGAGGAATTTTCTTTATGATGATATTAGTATAAAGTTATTCAATATATTTAAATTTAGCATCACAGTTTTATTATAATATATATATATATATATATTACTAAGCTAAAAAATTATTATTTTTAAAAATATATAAAAAAAACTATACTACTAATGTTTATAATTTATAAATATAAATGTTTTTGTGAAAAAAGAAAAATATTTAATTATTTTACAATATCTATAATTTTATCAATTAAAATTAACCTAATTAAAATTATTTTTACAGAACATATGTAACAGTATTCAGGATCCTTCATTTATAAGTTTGTTTAGGCCTGAAAATCAAGTTAGTTAACTGTTGGGTCAATCCATATTAATTGGAACCAATTAGATTGATTAATTACTTTAGACGAATTGAGTTGGTTAAAATTTAAAATTAACTATATTTTAGAAATGAAAAACAGGTTCAAACCCGATAACCATATTTTAACACATTTTCATGTTCATTCTAATTTTTCAAATGTAATATTATTTTAGGGAGAGAAAATATAATCAGATTTTAGAATTATAAATACTTACACGATGCATTTTATACTAGCATCAAAAGAAATGAAACTTTTTTTAATATGGAACCAACAAAATTGATAAATTAATAAGATTCTTTCAATCAAAACGAAAGTGTATTGTTTAAAGACTATCTTTAGAGCGCAGGGAGTTTAACATTTTTCAACGATGTACTTTTTTATGTATATAACTTATTTTGATAAATATATCAGGCTTAAGCTTGTTTTGAAACTTTGCCCCTGTTATTTAAGGACAATATTTTTTTTAAGAAAAAACTAATTAGCGTGGTAATTTATTACAATTCCTCTAGCATGCACTTGGACTAATGTCCATTGGTGTTCATTGTAAATATGACCACATGCTTCGGGTAAGAATTTACAATTATAAAAATTTTAAAGAGAGAAATAAAAAGTATATAAAAAAAATTGAGCGTTGTAGAATTTTTAGAGAAAATAAGTGTACACAAATTTTAAAGGGAAAAAATCTAAAGATTTTGGAGTGTATAAAAAAATTGAGAGAGAGAAAGAAGGTACTACATAAAATATTAAAGATAAGAGGTGAAAGAATATAAAAATTAAATATAATAAATAATTTATTTAATTAGACTATAATAATAGTAAAATTAAAATTTAAAATATAAATTAACTTATAACTATATGATTTTAACTCACACAACCCATATTAAAAATAAATAATATAATTTTACTTCTTACATAAAAATATAACTAAATTTTATAAACTAAAATTAACTCATAATTATTTTTTGTCGTAACTAAGTATGTTATTATAAAATATTCCAGCAGAGACATTAATTCTCACTAGTGGACTCTCGATGTTGCATGCATATCTGTTCAGACGAAAAGATTGCCTAGCTGTGACGTCAAGGTTCCAAATCATATACATATCGGCGATATCGCCATACTAAACTTTACATGTTTTTAAGCACGCAGCAAGGGGCGGACTCAAAAAAAAAAATCAGCACAATCGGATTTTAATTAATTTTTTTTTGTTAAAATTAAATAAAAAAAATTTGAACTAATTATAATATTAATTAATCATAATAATATTTATAAATTATAATAAATATTCATAATCTAAACTAAAAAAGAAATTTTAAATAAAAATATTTAGATACAATTTAGAAGATATAAGTAAAATGAATCTACCTTTGTCTGTACTAAAATATGAATGATTTTTTTTTTCTCCCCTCCAAATTTAACTCTTCTATTGATTTATCCCTTTAAATTTATTCACTTACATATTTGACCCTACCCCTATACCTATAAAAAAAATCCAACTACTCCATTTTAAAAAAATACTATACCCTTATTCGGACCGTTTATGGTTGAATCTGAATTCGATATCTTAATTGTTTTGGTCGCGAAATAAATCTAATGATAAATTAAAAAAATTCGTAACTAATAATTTCTCCAAAGTTGTTGGGAATTGCAGAAGAATAAAAGATAACCGCATATTAGGTATTTATTAGGTATTTTTCATGACTAATAATTTCTCCGAACCCATATCAAATATGTAGAACTTATGTCTTGTAAAACTTATGGATGAGAAATGTAGAATTAAGCTGCTATCAGTTCTCATCTTCTCTGCATAGGATTCTTGCTACTTGTGCCGGGATCCTTAGCATCTCCTCCTTCAACTTGGCCCTAGCTATAGCTATCTAATTGGGATCATTAATTTCCCTTCAATAGCAAAAAAAAAGTGTGAAATTAATTAAATGAATTTAGTCACTTCCAGACCTGATCATGAACGTCGACTGGTATTGTAATGCCAAATATTTCTTCTTCTTTTTTTGGATTGAACCCAAGACCTTTTGAAATAACTAACTAAATGAAGAGGATAAATTATTTAATTATTTTATATCATATGGATTAGGAATATATATATATATATATGGGTTCAATCCATGACAACCGGTTGCCATGGAACTGTTCCCAGCAACCAAGTCATTAACCATAGATCTTGTAAATGGATGGCTGAGATTAAAGTTATTTTATGCCCAGCCGCTACTAAGTAGCGGCTTGTAAAGTTTTTAAAAGTCAACAGTTTGGCCCCACTTAAAAGAAAAAGAAACAAAATGCTTTAGATTTGATTGAGGTTTGGTTTGGTCGCTACTCACAGTAGCAGTTTTGTTTGAGATTTGCTTGTCCCATATATCTTGTCACTTTCATTTACTTAATTGGTACAAGCAAATCTCAAGCAAAGCCGCTACTGTGATAATTTATATATTAGTACATACTGATCATGTAAACATATATCTTGTCACTTTCATTTACTTAATGATAATTTATATTTTAATTAATAATAATTCATATTTTATCATTAAGAGGTGACAAGATGAAATTGATGCCGTGTGTTTCACATGCAACTAGACTAGGGGAGGGGAATATGTTCCATCTCCTCCAAACTATATATATTAGTACATACTGATCATGTAAACATGATCAATTAACGACATGGAAAATTCCAATTCCGATCCTTAGTTAGTGGCCAGGTAATTAATTCTCTTTTCTTAGTACTCTCTATGCATCTATAAAAGGGTCATTTCCCTTTAAAACACTACATATCTACTCAGTACTCAATACCTCTCTATATCTCTCTCTCTATATATAGATCGATCGATCTCTGGCTCTATCTGAGGAGTCATTTTATTGTGCGACTTGATTGAAGATGGGGCTGAAGGAGAGAAGAGATATGCACTACTACAAGGAGCAAGGGATTCCGAGTATGTGAAGAAGATTTATGGAGGGTACTTCAATGTGTATGCTGCAGCCTTTGGAGAAAAGGGAGAGAGATGGGACTTGTTTAGGGTTGTTGAAGGGGAGTTCTTGTTGGGAATTAAGTCAACGCAAACCACACAATAAAATAAAGAGAGATAAAACAACACAAGATTTAATGTGGAAAACTCTTAAAGGGAAAAATCACAGGTTAAACTCCGAATCTCCACTATATCAAAATAATGGGCTTACAATAATCATCCCAAGTTTTACGTCCTAAAATTTGAGGTTTCACAATACTGCGACGCAACTTTTTGGACGGATTAAAAGCTGCAAAACCCTCTCACCCACAATATTATTTTTTTTTACACGGAATATAAAAGCTGCAAAAAACCATCTCCCTCACACAAACACAAAACCCACTCACACCCTCTCTCAACTCTTAGAATGCTACATGACTTTTGATTGTGCTACACTTAAACAACTAAACATAAGACTCTATTTATAGAGTACCACACATATATCCTCTTCCTATTCAAAATAGGACACTTCTAAAATAAAATTCCTACTACAAATTGATTTCTTTCTAAAATAATACTCCAATTAAAAATAGGAGTTCTTCCTTTCCATATTAGCAAATCTTTTCATAATAGGATTCGAGGAGTAACCCAACAATCTCTCCCTCGACTCGAATTTCCGAATACTTCAACTTTATATCTGAATAGGATTCGAGGAATTTCTCAATAATTTCTCCTTCGACTCGAATTCGCAAACACTTCAACTTCATCACTTTCACCGTTGTTGTAGTCGTCACCATAATCCATACCCGTGCTATCCGCATCATCCACATTATTCGCAATGTATGCATTACTCTCGTTATTCGCAATATATGTATCATCTGCATCATCCTCAACATCCGCATATTTCATATCATCTGCAACATCCGCATCTTCTATATCATCTGCATCATCCTCAACATACCCATCTTTCATATCATCTGCAACATCCGCATCATCTACATCATTCATATCATCCGCATGATCTACACTACTACAATAATCTTTATCTTCATCATCATTATCATTACCATCGTCATTTTCTTTATCTTCATCAGCATCTTCATGATCTTCATTTAGCGACTGCAACGGTGATTCTCCATAAGCACAACATCTCTTATTCATCAACATCACGATGAACACTAACTCTTTTAATCTTCACTCTCTTTATTTGTCACACCAATGCGACTAAATTCCCCTTCTACCTTGGATCCAATCAACCTAGCTCTGGTACCACTTGTTGGGAATTAAGTCAACGCAAATCACTCAATAAAATAAAGAGAGATAAAACAACACAAGATTTAATGTGGAAAATCCTTAAAGGAAAAAACAATAGGCCAAACTCCGAATCTCCACTATATCAAAATAATGGGCTTACAATAATCATCACAAGTTTTACGCCCTAAAACTTGAGGTTTCACAATACCGCGACACAACTTTTTGGACGGACTAAAAGCTGCAAAACCCTCCCACCCACAATACAACTTTTTTTTGTACGGAATATAAAAGCTGCAAAAAACCTTCTCCCTCACATAAACACAAAATCCACTCACACTGTACCCTCTCTCAACTCTTAGAATGCTACATGACTTTTGATTGTGCTACACTTAAACAACTAAACATAAGACTCTATTTATAGAGTACCACACATATCTCCTCTTCCTATTTAAAATAGGACATTTCTAAAATAAAATTCCTACTACAAATTAATTTCTTTCTAAAATAATACTCCAATTAAAAATAGAAATTCTTCCTTTCCATATTAACAATTCTTTTCATAATAGGATTCGAGGAGTAACCCAACAGTTCCCTCATGCAAGTGATCTTCAAAACTATGACGGATTTGTGGTTAGTGGCAGCCCTTATGATGCCTATGGAAATCATGACTATTGGATTCTTGAGCTTTGCTTTCTCTTGCAAACCTTGGATGCCATGCAAAAGAAAGTTATTGGTATTTGCTTTGGCCACCAGGTAATTAATTTTGTCCTTTTGATATTAAAAGTTGGAGGGAGAAATTGAGTGATGCGTATGGCAGGAAGGGTCCAACCCAAACACTCTTAATTGTAAATCCCAAATATATATTAATTAATGAAGTATATATGTTTAATTCCATGCATTCATTCATACTAGGTTTTATGTAGAGCATTGGGAGGAAAAGTTGGAAGAGCTTATATACACAGGTTGGGATATTGGAATTAGAGACGTGAGGATTTCTTTCCATGTAGTTTCCTTGATGATGAATTCCCACTTGTCCTTTCTATTATCGAATGTCACCAAGATGATGTCTCTGATCTAGCTAGCTAGCTCTCTGGTATATATATATATATATATATATAAGGGTTCAATTCATGACAACCGGTTGTCATGACACTATTCCCAACAATTATGTTTATAACCGTAGATCAAGTAATCAAAGACTGCGAAATGCTTTTATATCCAGCCGCAACTAATAATAGCGACTTATAAGAAATATTCCACGTGGACCCTTAAAAGAAAAAGTAACAAAAAACAACTGGGAGTAGCAGCTTGTAACATACTTGTCTCATTTCTCATGTCACATTCATTATATTATTTTGTTATAATAAATTTTAATAATAATAATATTAATTGTTTGATTTAATAAATAATATTAATTGAATTTAATGTAATAATTATAATAATAACAATAATATATTATTATTGTTTTTATTATTATTACTATTATGATTATTATAATTACTATTATTATTATTAATACTATTATTATTATTTTAATCCCCCAACCGCTACACATAGTAATAATAGTAATAATTTAATTTTATAATAATAATAATAATAATTATTATTATTAGTATTATTATTATAATAATAGTATTAATAATAATAATAATTTAATTATAAAATACTTACTCACTTGGGACAACATTAGGAACAACAATAGGAACGGAAATTATTATTATTATTATTATTATTATTATTATTACTATTACTCCTAATATTATTATTATTAGTAGTAGGAACAAATTATTATTAATTGGTTATAAAATACTTACTCACAGCCGCTAGCGACTCACAGTTACTTTCAAATTTTCAATTAACATTAGGAAGGAAAAAAGAGAGGATAATTTGTTCCTAATAATAATAATAATAATATTACGAGTAATAATAATTTCCGTTCCTATTGTTGTTCCTAATGTTGTCCCAAGTGAGTAAGTATTTTATAATTAAATTATTATTATTATTAATACTATTATAATAATAATAATAATTAAATTAAATTAAATTATTACTATTATTACTATGTATAGCGGTTGGGGGATTAAAATAATAATAAAAGAATTAATAATAATAATAATAATAATAATAACAATAATAATAATATATTATTACATTAAATTCAATTAATATTATTTATAATTTTATTTATTAAATCAAACAATTAATATTATTAATATTATTATTATTAGAATTTATTATAACAAAATAATACAATGAATGTGACATGAGAAATGGGACAAGTATGTTACAAGCAGCTACTCCCAGTTGCTTTTTGTTACTTTTTTTTAAGGGGCCCACATGGAATATTTCTTACAAGCCACTACTACTAGTTGCGGCTGTATTTAAAAGCATTCCATCACAGCTTTTGATTTAATTGATCTACGGCTATAAATATAGTTGCTGGGAATAGTGTCATGGCATGCAACTGGTTGTCATGGATTGAACCCTATATATATATATATTTCGTGTCGTGTGTGTGTGTGTGAAATTAATAAGCAGTTTTTGTTAATATATATCATGTATGCATGTACGTACGTAATACTAAAATTAATTACTCTCTCCGTTCCTAAAAGATTGTCGTTTTAGGAAGTAATTTTTATTCCAAAAAAATTATCGTTTTGAGTTTATCAATACACATTAGCTATATATATATATATATAATTACAGGAAGGTTTTGCAGAAGATGCACAGTTAAAGTTGCTGATTGCGGAACCAGATAGGAAGTGTTGGGAAAGAATATGCAAAGGTTTCCTTAAAGGGAGAGAGATTTCATAACAACATGCTCTAGTAAGTTGGTTTGGAATCTGATCATTATAAAGAAATTAAAGATCAATCAGAGGGTGCATTAATGTTTCCAATATATTCTCATTTTGGTATATAGTGTACTAGAACTTCAATAATACTAATTAATAAGATATATGAAGTTCATCAACTGATCCAATTACTTTGAATAAACTTTTCATATATTACTATCCATCGATCACAGGGATATTGACAATAATTAGAAGTTGTGTGGTGTATGTGTTAGATTTTGTGTTCTTAATTTACTTAAAGATTCGAAAGTTGTTTTATTTGTCCATCATTAATAAGAATTAAAGAAACAATAGATTGTGAGAATACAATAAACTATTTTTCAAGCAAAATTCACATTGTAAATATTTTTAAACAAAATTAGCACACATGCATGAATAGTACAAATTAAAATAATCGTAATTTAACTTTAAAAGATATATAATTGAAAATGTACTGTGATATTGAAATAGCGAACGAATAGAATCAAGCACATGAATTGAATTTATATAACTTTGCAATCAAATGAATTCACAAAGTTGGATAAACTGACTTTGCGAAAAAATAGAAACAAGCACATATATGAATTGCATCCATGTAAGTTTGCAATCACATGAATTCACAAAGTTGTAAGCAGCCACAATATTTTATAAAATCTGAATAATAATTAGAGTTGAACCCCAAAACACATGAAAACGTCATTTAAATACTAAACAATAAGCTTAAAACCCTAATTACGAAAGAAATAGCAAAATTACGAAATAATCCAAATAAGTTCAAAACCGGTAAAAACTTCGGAAGACCCAAACACATCTTTTTCGATCTTTTTTTTGGTTGAAAATGATGTTCATCTTGGCCGAAGGCCATGAGTCTTGAGGGTTCGTCATACGTTTCGATTTTGATATATTATGGGTCCTGTAACTCCAAACGAATCAAAAAGTTATGATAAAAATAATGTCAACCCCTTTTGGACTTGGGTTTTCTTCCTTTATTTTCTTTACGGACCGTGTCAGGTATTAAAAAAAGCTACTCCCAAGAAAAATCAAATGCAAAGCCAAGGTTAATGATCCCACCTGTGAAAATGATACCATAAAATTTTGTTAATTAAACCTTATCTTAATTGACAAGAAGTGTGCCGATTTCGTTAAATGATCTAGTATAATCTACATAGCGTCGTATCCTCTTTGTATAAAATGACACAATATTTTTTGTTAATTTCATTGTCATATAATTACTACTAAACTATCATTTCATTATTTTTAGAAGTGCACGTATAATAAAAAAAAAATCATACTATAAATTTTACAAATGGAACGGAGGAGTATTTCAGTGAGTACCAAGCCCTAAACCTTATGGGCTACAGGTTGTCTGGGGTTGGCCCAGCCAAGTTAAATCCAGGATCGTATCATTTTAATTAAACCCTGTGGATTTAATCTTGTGCTATACACCACAGTTTGAATCTAATTTTTTTACTGCTACCGAAAGGAACCATGCTTTCTCGTACTTCCCTTCTTACTGAGTGGACACAAATAAGTGTAAGACCCTAGAGTATCTCCAAGGGTCGTACCAATTTTTTTTTTTAAAATTGAAGTTTGTTGATCTACGTGACAATTTGAAGATCATTATTTGTTACTTTCATATTTTGTACATCATCAGTCTCTTCAATTTAATGAGTTGTATATCAAATTCATCAAGCGTAATAAATATTTTTTAGCCTTTAATTGTATATTTGAAAAGTGAGAATGAAGTTGCAAATTTGATGACTAAGGTTGAAGAGATTGTTAGAGAAAATTTTTCTGATATGGCTCACCTATTTGAAAACTCAAAGTAGTTGAAAAGGCTGTTAGAGATGCTCTTACTGCTCTCTCTCCGTACCAAAAGAGTAAGTTTTTTTCCTTATTTTTTTTACTTTTACGAATATCGAGTACGGTGCAAAACAATCATAGACATAATTTTGTAAGTATACTTCATCCGTCCTAAAATATAAAATTATTATTGATTTTTTAAAATCAACTCAAGATATTTTTAAATTTAAAATTAACATAAATTATTTTAATTTTAGTCAATACAATAATAAAAATTATAAAATATCTAATAAATATTACTCATTAATTATAAGATTTATTATTTCATAATTTTTAAAGAATCAACTTAATTTTGAGTTTAAAATATCACAAGTAGACTTTCAAAAGTCATAAATGGTCTTATAATTTGGAACTGAGGGAGTATTAAACTTCAAAGATTAAAAATTATTTTCTCCTTTTTCTTTTTTAGTTGGCTCAGATATATATTTTTATTTTAAAACTATAAAGTAACATGATATTTATTATTTTTTCTAGCATCTCGACTCCTCTAAACCGTTAAGCAGCACTAAGGGTAAATTTGTAAATATGATATTATTCTTAAAAGTTTCGTTTTAAAAATGTATCTTTCGAACTGAGGGAGCAATTATTAAATCTTTTTGTTAAGTTTATCATACGCAAATACTTTAATATTTAAGAAAAAATTCAAAAAAAAAATTGAATTTTGTTTTTTTCTTGCCACATAGTAACTAAAAATGTTTTCTCTTCCTTTCAAAAGGTCAGTTTATTGAGCTTAAAAAGAAAAAAAAGCATGCATGCCTTAGGAATTAAGAGAGAGCTAGAACAGGCTCTAGCTAGCTAGCTTAAACTTTAAAGGAACTAAGAATCAAGTAACTCAAGCAAAGTACAAGAAGGACCATATATATATAAAATTAACTCCTAGATCTCGGAATGTCTAAGGCTCCACAACTTATACTTCAAATACATATAATTATTAAGAAGGATAAAATATACAGCCCACAATTAAAGAGAGAAAATTAACCAAAGTACCGAACCAGCTACCTACTCTACTCTAACCTGATTCAGGAAAGCCTTTCAAACTAATTAATTATTGGAGAAAATGAAAATAATAAATAAAAATCACAGATGGGAATATACTCGAGAATCCTTATTTTTTATCTACAAAAAATAAAACTCAACAAATAGCAACTCTTTCGCCACAGATGTAGAATCACCTGCTTGAGATATTTTTTCCTCTTGCGGTCGCAGTTGTTTTCCCTTTATTAATTAATGTCCATATTCACATTGAAACCCACAAATCATTATATAATAGTATAAGTATAATTTAGAAGTGGTCCTCATGCAACATAGGTTGCATGAGCGAGTTGAGGTCACCAAATATGAAATCATCACCACAAGCATAGTTACCAAAATCCTGAGACTCGAAGTATGTATTTATATCATCCACAAAGTTGCAACGAGGAGGTTCAGACTCCGGTGGGGTCACCGGATACTCGGCTGCTGCCGTTGTCATCTCCATCATCTCCTTGAACTTAGATGACTGTAATAGAAGCCCTAGGGCTGATGTGGCGGTGGTTGGTTGTGGCAGAGTTAGGGTCATGATACTGGTGGTGATCGGAGGTGGTTGTTGTTTGTGGTGGAGGAGGAAATTTGGGCCTTCAATTTCATGAGTGTGATTTGGGGTTGGTGTCAAAGTATTACTAGTTTCAACTTTAGGGTTGGGGTGATTGGTAGTACTGGAATTATTGGTGTAAGGTCTAAGCCATTTTATGTATCGACTAAGGTCAAAATTTGTAACTGCATTTAGTCCACGATACTCAATTGCTGCCGTATCATATGCCACTGCTGCCTCTTCTTGAGTAGCTGCAAGTTCTAACAACACTTTCCTGTGAGTATTTATTCCATTAAAATATATACTACTACTACTAATTAATTATATGGAAGAGATTAATTAGATATTCTAGTAATCCACGTACGTCTGAGATCGATAACATAGTTTAGGATCTTGTACGTGCATGGTCTTTAGATATTTTCTATCTATCTATTAATTGTAGGCTGTAGCCAGATAATTTGAACTTCATATTTGTCAGTAAGTAAATCAAATATGTTACTTATTTAATTCATTCTTTTATTGTCAAAAATAAGTTTTAGGTTACAAATTTTGGCATGTCTAAACGGTTTTGACCATATATGTTACAGGTAATCAAGTGAGCTTTTATGCTTTTTCAAGAAAAATAAAATAAAATATGAAAATTGTGGGAGGCCAGGGAATCGAGGTGGTTGAAGTTAGGCATGGGAATTAAGGGTTAGGATTGGTGAAATATACTACATCTCAGCGACGTACGTGATCATGCATGAGACCGATTGACCGACCTTCATTTTGCATGTGCCATGCATGACTTTAGTGCATGAGACGTGAATATTGTACTACTACTACTACTATTTGTATAGTACTCTGTGTGCATGCTTTCAGTCTTTCACACGCGCTATAGTTATGTTTTCTAGCTTAGCTTGTTCTTAATTGAAAAGTCGTAATTGACCTTCAGCATTAATTAACTAACAGTACACGTCAAGCATGCTTCTCTTTGACATGTTGGCTTGATGTGTATTCCATTTGAAAGTGAAATATGCCTTGTTGTAAACAATTAAATTAAATTAGCTAGAAAGGCCAAAAGGTTGACTTTGAGCTATGGGAAAACATGAGGAATTAATTACCATATGTTCCAAGATAAAGATATTTGTTGCCAAAAACCCTGCCTATTCGAGCTTCCCACCTTCCATTGTGATGATGCCTGCTCGATCATTGAAACATGCAAAATATGAAACGGATAGCTGTAACTAATTACCTTTTTCTATATTTTATTTTAAATAATATTTAATCGAAATATTGTAATTAAGAGCGAGCTAGCTAGCTAGCTTTCGCTGGAAATTATTTCACTGATCAGAAAATGATTATAATTATCTTCCAAGAAAGTATTAATTGTGTTTCTAATCGCACCTTGCAACTCCTCTATATTTTGAAACTCCTCGAGAAAAACCACTGCTTTTCCTGCAAATTAATTTTGGAAAAAGTTACTTTTGGTTTCTTTCATTTAATTAAATTATTAATCTGTTGTGAAGAATGAACGAATTGCTAGCTAGGGTTTGAAGTTAGTTTACCTTCTCAATGATCCAATATATTCTTCTCTGGACTGGCTTCCCATTTCCTTCAGTTCCTTTTGGTATGTCGACACCTACAATAATCAAATCATGAAAAGCCTGTTAAATATAGCTAGAATATTCTAGACTCATCGTTTAATCCAAGAATCTTAAAAAAAAAAAATTAGCTAGCAAAATATAAAATACGAACCGGAAAGTTAAGGATGGTTTCATGGCCCCAGTACTTTAGTGCTGCCAAATCATAAGCATGTGCAGCTGTTTCTTCATCATCATATGCACCTGAATACGTGTATATATAATAACATAGAGATGATCAATATTGATTTGAGCTAATTAACCAAAAATTTGACAAAAAGGTAAAAAATAAAATAAAAAATTAGAGTATATAAGAAAAACTCTAGATGGAACATACCAAGGTAGACTGCACATTTCCATTAGGATTCCACCAAAAATGCAGCATCAGAAACCAGCAAATTACGGAAAAGCAATTACTAAAATGAACTTAAATATAAATTGATCACGAGAAACAAGAAAGAGAAACATATATATATATATATATATATATATATATATATATATATATATATATATATATGTATGCATTTAATGAAGGGAGCAAATGAATGATGGGCGTGTATACCTTGTCTGCCTTTCTTGTTTTGGGATTCATTCCAGTAATTCTTGTCCCACAAATGAGCTTCATATCTGCCTGTCCATCGATGTCTGAAATTAACAATCAAGAGCCATGCACCCTCATAATTAATTAGTTAAAATTCAAAAAATAAAGAGATTGAAATAATAATATTTACAACTATATATATATGTGTGTGTGTGTGTGTGTGTGTAGGTAGGTATATAATTACTAAATTTCAACGTAAGTACCTTGTGACACCGCGATAAATTGAGCTACGTTGTGGAGGGGAGTCTCTGGGAACAGTTTTCCTGGTACGTTTAACCTTAGCAATATTAATAGATGAAGAATTGATCATGATATTACTATTGCTAGATTTATTAGTAGCATTGCTCCTCTGGCTTTGCTGTGATAAAGTCGCCATGGAATTGCGCTAAATTAATTAAAAGATCAGAAAAAAATAAGATAAGTGCCTATATGTGCGTGCGAGATATGACTGAGTCTTCCAATGAAGGGGGGTTTTAAAGGAAGGGGAATAATGTAGGGGGAGGGGGGGGGGGGGGGTGTACGTACGTGCTGGCAAATTAAGAATTAACTAAGGAGATATATACTTGGATGGTAGCCGGCAAAGGAGGAGGATAGTACGTACGTCGCCGTCTTGAACCGGCTACCTTATATGTTTTGGTTTCTTCTGTCTTGTCCTTACCCATTCACCTTGTGTTGTCTAAATGACTATTCTAATTAAATTGAATTCATACCCCTTTTATTCATTAAAAAAGAAGAAGAAGATCATTTGTAAAAAAATAAAAAACTTATAGTAATGATCAATAGATTATATATCATGATGTATTTATTAGAGATTATCCAAATATATATATATATATATATATCATGCATGTCGTCATTTTATATTATATTTAATTAATAGAGTCCATGCCCATATCTCTTCATGAGATACTGAGATATGTACTGGTTTATGGATTTATATATGTGGAACTTTGTACAATTGGGACACGTGTGGGGCCTAACGGGATAAATATATAAGAAACAGTGGCCATGATCGCTACCCAGTGAGAAGAAGCAGCCATGGCTAGACTTATATAATATGCAAAACCAATTGAAAAGCTTAATTGGCATCTTATCAGTATATAAATATAAATTGATTCAGCAAAGATATATTGATTGGCTTCCAAATTCCACATTATGGGCCACCTAACCTAATTACTGTCCAAAATAAATAATAGCGCCTAATTAAAAGCTTGATTTTCAATCTATATATCTACTTGTAGCACAAGCATCCTGCTGATAGGTCAGCCAGTTATTTATGAGAGATAAGAGTCGCATCAATTATATTCATAATAGTACAATCTGTATTCTGTATATATTAATTATGATTATCAATCAAGCCGATTGTGAAAGAATAGATTTTCTTAATAAATAAATAAATAATGATGGCTATATATCCCAATTTAGTTTACTTTTGTGATTCTGATCTATGGATTTGATATCACGGATCACTTTCAGCACCCTCTAATATCACCTGCAAATGCAATCTCTAACTTAAAATTAATTAATTAGTATTTGGTGAGTAGATTAATATAAACTAATTAAAGTCCATGAAGTCTAAGTTCAGGTCAACAATTAATCACAATTAAGGACATTGAGTTGAAAGAAAATTTAAGTCATCCTAGTATATTTCTTTAATTTAATTCTACCAAATTTGAAGATCTGCAAATGCCAAACAACTGTTGTCGCGGCCATGCATGGTTTCAACTACCCAAAGGATGATTTTACATTTTGCATTCAACATATTTAAATTAATAGAAATCCTCCAAATTAAATTGAAATACAACCAAATAATTTTTCATCTCAAGAAGACGTACGTATGCAATGTATATGAATTTTATTTTCTCTTATCTTTAATTGATAAAGTGTTAAGGTTCATGAAATAGGCACAAGGCAGGAACCTAAAAGATTGTTTAACGGCTTGCGCGCAGTTACGGTGTAATTGCATAGTCGAGTCACCATGTCATTTTCTTGATAAAATAAGGTAAATGGCCAAGATTATGACAAAAAATTCTTGACAAAATAAGGTAAATTCACAAACTTAAACAAAAAATCATCAACGTCAAGTTAAAAATTAAATTTTGTGTCATACTAGGAACATAAAGAATATTACATAAATACAAGGTAAAACCCTCTCCAAAACTAAAGAAAGAGTTCTTACAGGCTCAACTTGTATACACTCTTCATTGTCAACTTTAATGATTTTTCCCCATTTTAAAGCGTCTTTTTTGAAAGAAATCCCTACAATGAATTAGTAATATAAATCATAATACTCGTGTCAAGCAACCATATATTAAATGAGACATCAATTAGAAAAGATTCATAAGTCACGTAATTGAAGGACATACCTTTCTTTTCAAGTCATTCTCTGAATTTAGGGCAGTTTTCTGAATATGTCATTGCTTCTTATAGAAGCGACATTTAGGACATGTCTCAGAGTTATTATCTGAATAATTCGCCTTATATGTTTTGGTAGAAACTGATTTATTCTTATTCTTAAAACCTGTCATTTTTATGAGTCTTCTTCTTACGGAATCCAGTGGTAATCAAATGAGCAACATTAGATTTTCAACCATAAGCCTTTCTTCCTCTTGGACGCACATGGCGATCCACTCGCTCATCTTCCACTTTTCTTTCTACGTGTTATAATTGATATTAAATGGATCAAATTGTGCAGGAAGAGAAGTCATAATGAAGTGAACAAGAAAACCCTCAAAAATCTCTATGTTCATACCCTTTAATTTAAATGTCATGTCGTTTATTATCATAATTGTAAGACCTCAAATTTTATGAATAAGATTTAATTTTCTTTATATATTATTTTGAAATAGTAAGGTGTTGATTTGATAAATGTGATAAGTTATGGGTGGGATGTGCAAAGTTCACAAAGTAAGCAAGTGGTTATAAAATATTCTTTGTGTCGGAGAATATTCGTTTGGTCGAGGAATATTCTTTTTGTCGGAGAATATTCGTACGACGGCACAGTCATTGGTGGACCCCACAATGGAATGAATGTCGGATATAGAAAGCAACAGAAATAACTTTTTTATAAAATAACGACGTAGTTGTTACCATTAGTACTGTTGAAATACACGGTGGTTAAAATACAGTAATACGCGGTGTTGCACAGTAGCACACGGTATTGTACAGTATTTTGAATTATTGATTCTTAAATAGGAAAGCACTTACTCAATTATTATTACAGTAATTACTGTTCAATATTTTATATTATTGATTCAATAATTGCATAATATTTTATTGGTTCAATATTTGCTACGTTTATATTTTATATCAATAAGTGCTACTTTGTTATTTTATATTAGTGATTCAATAATTGTCATTGCACAGTATTTCAAATTATCAAATCAATAATTCATATTATTTGAATAATATTATTAAATAGCATTACTGGCAATGTCTAAGGAAGTTCTGTCTAGAAAAGGGATTGATTAATTGCGCGCCAATAAGGAGAAATCCTTATCGGAAGGTCCCCTCTTTCTTGGAAACGACCTGGTTGTCAATATTGTAGTTCTGTAATATTATTTGTGAATAATTAATTTTTGATATATATGATAAGGAATATTTATTCAATGTGGATTTTTTAACGGAGGAATTTTTAGCATGTGACATTGGTTGAAAGTTGATATTTTATCTTTTCTGATAAAATAATTCATTCAAATATGTTATTATAATATTAAATTATAGTAGTATGATATGATTATATAATAGTATGATTTTTATAATTAGAATGGTAACATTATTATAATAAATTCATGGTATAAAAGTTAAACGAGGTGGAAGAGTGCAAATTGAATTTGAACTCTTATGATGTAAACAATGATGTCATCGGAGCGATGAGGTAAGCAAGAATGTCATCGGAGCGATGAGATAAGCAATGATGTCATAGGATCGATGATGTAAGCGATGATGTCATAAACTATGGCGAAAAAACTATTTTATCTTTACTCTGCCGAGCCTATAAATAGAAGCTCATTTCTTCATTATTTCTCACCAATTCACTAAAGTTATAGAGAGAGAAAATATAGAGAGAATAAGAGAGAAAGAAGAAGAGTATTCTGCTATTACACTAGTGCAGTCTCCAAATTTTTAAGGTAAGGGGTATTATTTCTTTCGTATTCATGAAGAGAGTTATTTTCTTTCAATACTCGTAAGCGTTGTTATTTCATTCTTTATTATTCTGTTGGAATAACCTGTCTACGCGGACTACCGCATGCATGGTAAAATTCTGTTGTTATTCCATTCTTTATTATTCTGTGGGAATAACTTGTCTACGCGGACTACCGTATGCCTGGTGAATAACCCTTCGTATTCAATTGTTATTAAATTGTGGAAATAATCTGTCTGAGCGGACTACCGTCTGACCGGTAAAAATCCAATTGCAGTTTCGTATATTGTTTCATTTCAAATTCTTAACTCTAAACTTATTACAGTAAGTATTGCTTGTATAATTCCTGAAATGATCAGAAATTCCTTGAGTTTTGCGCTTCATCTAATATCATTTCACTGAAATATTGGTCTGAACTTTCTGGTGAAATTTTTATCTTTTCATGTCGAGTTACTATTCACGAGTTACTATTCAAAGGGCACTATTCACTGTAAAAAAAAAATCCTTCCAAATCATCTTTGATTGGATCCAGGTTTTGATCTTCATTCTTGAACTCTGGATAAATTCTCTAATATTTGTCTTTTATCTCACTGGATTCGTTATTCGTATTTTTTTTCATCATCCTCAGTCCTAAATGGTAATATAACTAAATATCTTTGGCCTGTAGTGCAAAGATGAATGATTGCTTGATGAATATATTTGGCCTGTAATGCAAAGATAAATGATTATCTGATGAATATCTTTGGCCCGTAGTGCAAAGATGGACAGGTGTTGAGATGAACATGACCAACTGGTGATACAAACGAATATCTTTGGCCCGTAGTGCAAAAGATGAGTATTTGATTCGAGATGTATATTGATTGATGTTACAAGGATAAAATATTAATGATGGACTTTTAAATCAAAGAAGATAGTAAACATCATTCTCTACTTAACTCTTCTAATGAATTGTTATTTCTACTGCGAATTTTGATCTAAAACGTGTTGTCCATAATATTTTATCTGATTTATTGAATGCTAACGATAATTTATTTTTCATTATCTTAGTCATAATATTCTTTACTGGGCTAGTTGAGCTCACCCTTTGCTTCCATTGTTCTCTTCAGGAAATGAGAATATCGCGGGTACTAGTCGGGGAATGGAGTGATGGTCCGAGTTAGAGTTGTAGAAGTTCTCACTATTTTTTTTTTATAATAGTGTGATAATAAATGTAATGAGGACTTAGTTTGAATGTTTATATTTTTTACATGTCTGTATTGACACTCACAGTTGTGTGGTCGTATTTTGCACGACCGTTTGATATGAAAGATTGTATTTGAATTCTGTACCATGTATTTGGCGACTCAGAATGGGTTGAGTATTGAACTTATTTTGGGAGCGTCACAATAATGTACTCGCGTACTCCACTAGCCCCATCATATCTGCTAGTGAGCATTTCAAAAAAAAGGGTACTTGCATGAGTTTTAGAAGAACACTTAAATTGTTCCTCGCCTAAAGCTAAGTACTCTTTAGCATTTTCAGAATCAAGAATGACTCCTCGAATTGCTGTCGTGGTAGAATTTTTCATAATCATAAAGGACATACAGATCACTTTCACTTTTCATAAATAGTCTTTTGCTCAATTGAGCTTGTAGTTGTAAGTGGATCGAGCATGAGGACCCATTCGTAATGCATAGTTCAAATCCATAACGCCGAAATTAATTTTCACTTGCTCTTTCCAAGCAATAAAATTAGTTTCATTCAAGACTTCAATTCCAGAGAGAGATCCAAAAATATTAGTAAGAGTCAATACTAAAACATAATCAAGCTCATAAGCATGACTACAAAAAACTAAAAGAAATCCACAATATACAACAATAATTAATAATTAATCATGATAAAAAACCAATTGTGAGGCAAGCAATTAGTTACATAGAATCTATTTACTTACCCCTAAAAATAGATTTTAATAAAATATTAGTGCATAATTATCAATTTTTCATTGATCCAATTAATATTATCTTAATAACATCCCCATAAAATAATCACAACACATTTATCCACGCATCACAGTTGAGCAGAAGCAAAATAAACATTTTACATATGCAATACAATTTCAATTGTCCATAATCATGTGGATCTCCTGCTATACTACCAGATAAACACCCTCCAATGCTAAAACCAGATGGATGCACACAAAAGATGATCCTAAAGCTTGTAAGACAACTACCGTGAGATCCCAGCTAAGCTAGTACCCATGCTTAAAAAGATGATGATAAACTATCAGCTATCCACATAATGCAATTGCAGTTTATTACCAATTCCAATATGACGGGTTCAAACCAATAGAATGCTACACCTTTTATTAAAGCATCTTCCCATTTCTTGGAACCCTGGAGCTTAGATCACTATGAAGATATAAATACAAAGGAAAAACTATACTAGCCTATTTATTAGAAGATCGTTTAACAAATAATCCTGGTTATTACATCAAAATATGCTAGAAGGAAGAAATTCTAAATCACACATTAGTGGAGCTTCTAAATTACATCACAGCAGAATCTAGTGCATGAGACGAGTTAAAATACTCACAATGTAATGGTTTCACTCAAAATTGTAACGCGGAGAAAAAGAGAACTTAAATTCATCCACAAACTAACTAGAGATATACTTCCACAGTCCAGAAACTTTATCTTGCTTGACACCTATATTCACTTGATTAATCCAAAATTAGCATATTTCTGACCTTAAAGTAAAATTTCTCAGAGCATCATGGGACCTACTTCACTTTTACAAGACTTCACAGGGTAGACTCCTCACTTGTTTCCTGGCTTCGTTCAAATCAAGGTATTCCTCATGCCTTCTCTATCTCTCAACAGCAATTCAACGCTAATCTATTAACAGACCACTCCTACTTGGAAAAATTCATGGTAAGTGCTCAACATGTAACCTCGACAATCTCAGCTTCACCGTCGCTGTAATCTCCCCAACGCTTGCTTGGTTTTTCCTCAACGGCAACTTTGATGCAGTTCTCTTTTGTAGCAGAAACCTCACTAAATGGTGCACCTGTATCTGCAAGTTCTTCAAGTTCAGAGTGAGATATCTCACCAACTCCAGACTGAGCAATTTTTTCACCAAATTCACACCGACCTACTTCTGTCTCAACTCCACTTTGATCAGTTTTTTCGCCAACTCCAGACTGATCCTGTGCATTTTCAGCATCTGGGTTAATACTTTCATCATCACAGGAGGATTTATCATTATGCTCCTCTGCTTCAACTTCATTTTTCCTTTCAGCACCAACTTCACCAGTTACAACCAAAGGAGAATCTTCTGGACTAACAGGAGACACTGGAACATCATTTTGAGTCGCAGGGATACCGTTTAAAGATACTTGATAATCATTTGGTGATACTTGGATACCATTTGGAGATATAGGATAACCATTTGGGGAAACTAAATAGCCATTTGGAGCAACTGGATAGCCATTAGGAACCCATGGCTGGCTAGGTACAAACTCAGCCGCATGTGGGTTCATAATTATTGGAGGGATGAAGTGACTCCCATCCACAGTATGTTCACCATTGTGGAATGCAGGCTTGTTACGTGGAACACGATTCCCAGATCTATTATAACCACCTGACAGGCGGGGACCATATGGAACTCTTGCCGTTGCCGATTGATGGGGTGATCTACGAACAGGATTAACTGTAAGCATTGGTGGAATATTCACTGGTGGAGGCAAAATTCCCCCATGATCTTGTAAGCCCAGCATTGTAACTGAGCCGAAAACTGGAATGTTCGATGGATTGAATGGAGGTGCAGCTGCGGATAGCTTCTTGGTTACCTCTCTTCCAGTGTCTGCATCACCCTGCTTTTCTGTTACCACTGGCAAAGGATTAGCAATTCCATTACCCTGCTTTCCTACATCAGTTAGCAGATGATCAACATTTCCACTAACACTGGTTACATCAAGCAACTTTCCCTCTTTGTCCGCCTTTTTCTCTTTCGAGCTGGAGGCATCTTTATCTGTTGATAGTGTGGTATTATTATCCACCAATACAACACTAGAATCCGAGTCTGAGGAAGCCACTGGGCATTTGTTTACTTCTGTTCCTAACATTTCAACTTTGAAAGTAATAATGTTAGAGCTCATGGAAGAATCAGAATTCTCAGTACCCAAAGCAGCAAGGGAGTCTGCTTCTGTGCCTTTAACAGAAATACCCTTCACTTCTGTAGCTGTGTCAAATTCTACTTTTCGGCCTTCAACAGCTGCATTTTTAATTTTCCTGATGGATTCTGCCACAAAAGAATCTTCAACTTTTGTTTCTTGTTCTTTAATAACAGTGTTTTTCATTTCCTTATCTGAAACCAAAAGTAAATCACTTTTGGTGGGTTTCTGAACTTTTGCTTCCTCTCCATCCTCGGCACCTGTCAAGTGCTTCTCATGAGTAGCTTCTATTACAGAACCCTGTTCGCTCACTTGAGGACTTTGTTCAGAAGAACCTTCCTTCGAAAATTGTTCTGCCACTGCCTTCACAATACTACCAGGAGGAGCCAGAGCAACTTCTTTGTAGGAAAAAAGCTTTCCAGTTGCCTTCACACTGATTGAACTTATAACTTGAGCAGGCTTAGCAACTTGATCAGTTGATGCTGGACTAGCTGGGGCTGACTTTGGATTAGCAGATTTTTCTGTCGCAGCAGATGGCGTGGTAGGATTCTTTAACTTTGGACTGAAGCTTGCACTCTTAGTTAATGTTTTTGAAACAGGAAGAGCAGGTCCAGCAGAAGCAGCAGACTCATTTGAAGTTGTTCTTGGGGATGCGAAATTAGTTGGCTTTCCTCGGTACCTTGATGGCTGAGAACCATTCATAAAATTAGTATTCAGTTTTGCCAGGCTTGGCCTCCTTGAACTGGATGGTTTGCGACCTGAAGGTGAGCGACCTTTAGGAAAAGCCTCTTGCCATCCTTCATCAGAGGTGTCATCCTGTTGCAGGTCATCATTTGCCATCATTATCGGCTGCTCAGGTTGAATCGGATCAGACTTCTTATCCATTGAGTCAATAGACTGAGCCTCAAACTTGATCACTGATTCAGATTTGTTCTCTTTATTGCTAGATTTTTCCTTAATAGGGTGATCTGGTGACAAAGTTTCATCTTTCTGATACTCATCTGTAATTGTTTCCCCATTCTGGCCTGGTCGGCCTTTAACCTGCATGATTACAGAAAATTTTTGTTTATTATAGATTGGTGATAAGTAAAAGTAGGCCTTAATCAAAATGGGGATGTGTTAGTACAAGAAAATAAAATAGGTGCAAGAGTCGGGAAGTTACCAGCTTTGAACGGGCTTGCTTCTTTTGGGCATCTCTGGCTTTTACATCTGCATCTGGTGCTATGTAATCCAACAAGTCTGATACGCTGATCCAAGAGGCGAAAAACAAAATTTTCAGCATAAACAAACCACAGTTGCCCAAAGGAGACCTAAGTACGATTGTATGAGCCACTGCTCAGCGCCAATGAACCATAACATATTTTATGGTCGGTGTCAATCTTACGATATTGAATGATGATACAAAGGATTTGGACATAAATTAAAATTGAAATATACTATAGGAGTAATTCATAATTTTGAATTTACGGTCTCATTTCAAGTCGAATGAAGAAAAGACTGGAGAGAAAAAGGTAACTACTTGTTTATTCAACGGAGTTCGTCTTTCGATTTTCCTCCAAAAAAATATTAAAGTACTAAAGGAACCCATACCCAACATGTGATGATAATAACTTTTGCAGTTATTGAATATCCAATGCATGGTTAAAACACTATGAGATGGTTTATCAAACTTTATTTCATTTCCTTAGTTTTGCAGATATTTCTTCCTACTGACAAAAATAAGATTTGAAACTTAAAAAATAGTGAAATAGTTGTGAATGGTGATAAGAAAAGTATGCCAAGACACCACTGACAATCATGGTTGAAGTTTTTATCAAGTACAGTAAGGCAAGATATCATCCATAATCATGGTTTAAATTGTTTGAAGACTTGAGAATTATTAAATGTGGCATGTTTCTTTTATCGGTATACAATTCCAAAAAAAAATGCTAGATTAGCTAGGGCCCGTTTAGTTATCATTCTCATTTTCAATTTTTGTATGTTTTTTCTGGACTTGGTTTTTTTTTCAAACTTTTCATGATTGAGTACTTGTTCAGTTACTATTTCTTAGAAAACCTATATAAAAATACATTAATTGGAATAAAACTAAATTCCTTTACCTCGTAATGTAGAGAAGCTTCCACTATAGTGCATTTGGGATTTTCTTTTAGGAGAAAAACAACCCAAAAACACATTGTAGAAGAAACCTAATTTGGGAAGTAATGCCTAAAATGAAACAAAATAAATCCAACCACATTTTATGCATATTTTTCTTTCTAGAAAACAGGTGAAAATGCCATCTAAAGTCCATATAATATTTTATTTTTGAAAAGTTATTATCTACAAATGTTACAATAAAACAAGCCTGTACAACATATTAAAAGCTGTTTTACACCACTCAAAAATTCATGGCTTTTCCCTACCATTGTTGATGGCTACGTAGCTGCAACCATCAAGGACAAAAGCATTAAAACCAATTCAAAGTCTCCTTTCTATGTTTTGATAGGTACAAAGGATCCTGGTCTAGTTGACATTAAACATCTTGTCAACTATCACCCTCATTTAAGTAATTCAAAAGCAAAACATAATTTTATCAGCAGGAGAACTAAATTGAAATGGGGTTTTTTTGTTTTGGGGGGGGGGGGGGTGAATTGCTGAAGAAAAATTCTTTTGACTTTTTTTTTTTAACTTTTTTCAAAAAGGGGGGATGCGAAATGTATTGATGTTGTACGAAAGAGGAAAATTAAGAAATTTATTATTAATTTTGTGTTGTTATTTAGAGATATATATTGAATTATTAATGAAACTATTTTAGTAGGATATTCTAGAAGTTTTAATTATGGTACAAGATTATAATTAGGAGATTTTTAATTATGGTAATAGATTTTAATTAAGAGAGATTTATTGTAGTAGTCAATCTTAATTAATAGATTGTTTCCTTTTTAAATTAGGGTTTTTACTTAATATTATTAATTTTGTATTGTTATTTAGAGATAAATATTGGATTATTAATGTAATTATTTTAGTAGGATATTCTAGAAATTTTAATTATGGTAGTAGATTATAATTAGGAGATTTTTAATTATGCTAAATTGCTAATAGATTTTAATTAGAAGATTTTTATTGTAGTAGTAGACTTTAATTAGGAGATTGTTTACTTGTTAAATTAGGATTTTTACTTAATCCTCAAGTATTGGGTTTTCTATTTAAGCATTGTAATACTTTATTATTTTGGAGATTATTAAATGAATTGATTTGAGATTATAGTTGTGTGTTTTTGTGTGTTTTTTTACCGATTCTCTGTGGAAAATTTTTGATATCTTTTGATTTCACTCAATTCCTTTCTACCCTAATTTTCTGGTATTCATCAATTGTCGAAGTTCGCTAAAGAATCGACACCGGTATTCAAGACGACAACAACGTAGTCTCAAACTTATTCCAAAATTGAAAAAAATTGCTATAGTAGACTATTAATTCTTCTGCCAAATTACAGTTTGGTACTCTCGGGTTTTTGAAATTCTCAACTTAGATCCCCAAAGTTTCTAAAACTTTCAATTCGACCCTCAATGTTTCTAAAAATTTCAATTCAGCCCCTAAACTTTCAAAATTTTCAACTTATTCCCCTGTTTGTACCTATTTTTGGGTAGCAAAAAAAATGGTCTGTGTTTTTTTTTCAATTATGGTGACTTATAATTGGGAGGACCGTCTTAGAAGAATAAAAAAATCCGTTGCAACACTTGTAGCAAATCAGACAAATATCTCAAAATCCATCGTCGCAATTCCAACATATGGTCAAGGAATCAACACAAATGTCAAAACTATGATGTCAAGCCCTACAAATAAAATAGGAGTCAGTGAGACTCTTCAAGAACAAGAACTTCGACATGTTGAGACTCATGAGGATCTTAAAGTGGCTAAAGTTAAGAATGTTGTATCAATCGAAGATTCAAAGGTGGTTTGCATTAAAGGAAGTGCAGTGCAGTGCAAGAGGTGAATCGTGTTAACCAAGAAGTTAAACACAAAAAGAAAGACACAATTGAGATACAACATGTTGACTTTTTAATGCCAAATTTTGTATTCGAGTCCAAAGTTGCATCTAATTTCTTGCTTGTGACAATGTTATTTTCAAAAATTGTGCTCAAGAAACATTGGATGAGCATGTTTTGTTGAAATGCATCTCCTAGACTGTGGTTTATTATTCTTCGATATTTCAAAACTCAAGGACGTGTTTCTTTCAAAGGCGAGAAAAATGATGTAGTACGGGAGAGAAACATTAAGAAATTTATTATTAATTTTGTATTGTTATTTAGAGATAAATATTGATTTATTAATGTAGCTATTTTAGTAGGATATTCTAGAAGTTTTAATTATGATAGTAGACTATAATTAGGAGATTTTTAATTGTACCCCAAGTATTGGTTTTCTATTTAAGCATTGTAATACTTCATTATTTTAGAGATTATCAAATAAATTAATTTGAGACAGTTGTGTGCTTTTATATGTTTCTTTATCGATAATCTGCGGAGATAGGTATTCTTATTCCTTCTTGCTACCCCGTCCTATCATGTATAGTTATGGAAAACCAACTTATGATCAAAAGTAACAAGAAAATTCTTTATGAACCATGCATTAGAATCAGAATGCCCACCATGGAGCAAGACAACTTCAAGAACCATTGCAGAAAACAATACCAGATGTAAGTTTGAGAACACTATCTAAAGTCCACACTGCCTTTTAGTTTTGAAAGAGTCGTTCTCTACAAATTTTATAATAAAACAAGCTTGTACAACAAATTAAATGTTTGACACCACTAAAACAAAATCCTTGATTTTCCTTACCGCCACCGCTGATGATGATGTAGCTGATACCATCAAGTGCAAAAGCGTCAAAACTAGTTCAAAGCTTACTTATATTTTTTCCCCAGTAGGTACAAAGTCTCCTTATTTACTTGACAAAAAAAGGCTGTTGTCAAATTAACTTTCAGTTGGGAAATATCTAAAGCTCAGACAATTCCAGTAATTCAGAAGCAAAAATAATTTATCAACAGGAAAACAAAAAGGGAAGGAGGAAGAATTGCACAGAACTTTGGTTGAAGGTTTTTTCTAATTGTTCACCTTGAAAAAAAAGGAATGTAATATACAGAACAAGCTTCTGGTAAGCCAGCTCATTATCATAGTTAATCAGAAAATGATATATGCATTGTTGAATCTACATGCCCATTATAGACCAAGCAAATTTCAGGAACCAATCAAGAGAAGCAATACCAAAATTAGGCTTACTAGATGAGCTATTTTCTCTCATTAAAAGTTAAGTCTAATAACCATTACTTGGGCCCTAGAGCACAAATCGTGTGCAGGAATTAATCTAATACATTCTATAAAAAAGGAATTATAATATAATATGATGAAGAGTAACCAAAGACGCACCTCAAATGGCCCTTACTGGAGATAGAGGCATCTGGCTTTGGGGTTCCATTGCGTGCAGCTTCTTGTTGTTCCAGAGCCTTGGACTCAAAGTATTCAAGCCATGCAGCTGCATCCTACAGAAGCTTAAAAATAAAATTTTGAGAAAGAGTACCGTAAAAATATGAGATGCTCAATCACCAAACATAAAATTTTAAGTTACCTGTGTTCGTAGATCATCTGGTCCAAGCTTTGCCTGCAATATCTGCAGAGTAGTTTGCTCATGCTGAACACTCAAGGAGTATGCTTCCATCAAAGAGAGAGCAATGGCTATGGCATGATAGCTAGCAGCTGTCTGAATGAGGAAGAAATTTTGGATGAAAGTTAGGATACAAGTGAACATCTGCTATGCCAAAACTTGTTAAAACATAATAAGATAACACCATGGAAGTCATCATGCAATTCATTTGGGTGATATATCCAGACTGAGAAAAGAAGTCAAAAACAGCAAACTTAGTCCAACTGATTATTTTATCTGATTATGATGTAGAGCTAGTATTTTAGTTTCGTTTTTTCCAAAGATGATTCTTCAGTTTGGGGAACCTCCCACTTAAAACCTTCATACTTTGTTAACTCATTTTTTACTTTATGGAATATTAAGCTAATAGGAACCTCTGTTATGAGCTCCTTTTCGGCCATTTTGTTACTGAAACATCTGACATCTCGAATAGAGTATACCCAAAAATACTTAATCAGGTCACCTTTAAGCTTTAGCTCTAAGTTACATGTGGAGACTGTGTTTGCTTATTAGCTCTCTGCTCAAGTGCGATAATCTGGGACGCTTTTTAATTTTTATCTTTTTGCTTATCAGAGGAAGACAAAACATATCTTCTGAGTTATCCTGTTTTCCTTTCCTTGACTTTACTCGAGTACATTTCTTGTGCAAGTCTAAGTTTAACATTTCTTTCCACCTTTGTTATGAGATAATTTTGCAACTGCAAGTTGGACTCAACTTTAGGAGTTACATTAACACAAGTGAACTTAATCTACTGTTAGTATAACTTAGAAAGAGAAATTACTTGTATATGATCGGCACCGAGTAGTCTTTGATTACACTTGAGAGCCTCGTGAAGGTACCTCAGAGCAACATGGACATTCCCCAAACCTTCTTCCATCATTGCCACATTTATATAGGTGGCAGCGGTGTTTGGATGAGAAGGTCCACATGTTAGATGCAAAAGATACAATGCACGGTTGACATACCTTGAATAAGAAATAGACAAACTTAAGTATCTTCAACCATAAACACATCTACTGGATGCTTATTGAATAAAAATATGCTTCATTGTATTAAAGTGCATATTTCTTCCATCACTTCCCACTAATCATACTTTCTGACTAAAGTTAATTCAGTCAAACTAGGTATTGCCATATGGCCCGTACCCGCAGCCCCTTGAATAATTCATTTCAGTTTTCAAACTAGAGACTTCTATCATTTGAGGAGTTGAGATTGTACTAAATAAATTTTGTATCTAAACGTCTTTTGGAACACAAAACGTATCAATGTGAAGAAATCAGGAAGACAAGGATAACTTCATCCAAAAGTATCAAAACATTATAATATAAAGCAAGCATGTCACAAAGACAACTACCATTACAATAGGAGACATCAAGGAGAACACATAAGATTGTGGAATACAGATAAACATACTTCAAGGCCAACTCTGTGTGCTGGAGTCGATAGTAGAAAACAGCTAGATCTCCATAACTTTTCATTGTATCTGGGTGATCAAGCCCAAGCTCTCTCTCATTGATATCCAGAGCTTTTTGCTGATAGATAGTAGCCTGATTTTGATAGAAAAAAAGGGTAAATGTGATAAAGCTACACTGGCAGATTAGATATATTTTCATGGTCCAGAAGTTAAAATTACAGTGCCTAATAACAAATTGATTATGTTAAATCAGGCCAGAGATAAGGTGATGAGGCAGAAACACAAGTCAAACTATGTTATTATTCTTCTAAACCCTCCGTGTCATTTTGTGGTCATTCATCTCATCTTCTAAACATTGACTACTATCCGAAAATCATATAACATATTATTTTTCCAAACTACCTGGTGCTTTAGCTCATTAGCTGTCATTAGTTCACCTTCAACACTAAAGTGGTTATGTGAAGGGTTACTTATCCCCATTTAAACTACACTTAACATAATTTAGCATGCTTAATTTGCAAAACTGAAAGTACTTGAGCTTTATTAAGGCCAAAAGCCTACACAATCATACCTGATTAAAGTCCCCAGTATGGTAGAGCACTACAGCCAAAAGACTATATGCTCCAGCTGTCATTCGATGATACGGGCCACAGACAGACACAAGTTTCGAAAGTGCCTTCAAAAGTCGGAGAGGAAGTTGGTTCAACGAGTTGATCCATAAGAAAAACTATCATTTAACTCTAAAAGAGAAACATAAAAAGGTCCATAGTCTGTCACCTTAGTTCCATAATTAACAGCATCCTCCAACTTTCCTTTGTCTAAGGAAGTCTTAGATGATTCCAACAGTGTCCTTCCATCCGCAGACGAGCATGCAACATGCTTTATTAACAGATATCATGTTGTCAAAAACTCCCCCAATATGCTACTTAAACTTGGATACCAAATTTGTGCCATCAATAAACAATATATGTTACCTTGTATACAGGAACCATGCTCACAATATCTGGCTTCTTGAAGGGTGATGCAGAATCCATATCATAGTCCCTCGGAACAAGCTCAAGTCCAACCTGTTTGACAATAACTGTGTTAAAACATTGGATCAGAAAGTACATCAAGTCTGAGGTAAGACATTCCATTCCTTTAAGTGCAGAATATTATACTTTGTGGCAAAGCCCACGAAGAACAGAAAATTTTCGGAGATCCTGACAGCTTTCATATTTCCATTGCCATCCAAATCTCTTCAGAAGGAAGGTTTCCACCCACTTCCATTTCAAGGTATTATCAGTGCTAATATCTGCATCAGCACTGTCCCCAGATGTTGTACCTAACAACAAATTCAAACATGATGCTACTAGGCCAGACAAATCAGTAAAATTATGGACTGCTGCTACAACAGCTTGCAGTATGTGTTTGTAAGCTCGAACAACCATCTCATGTATACAAAGAGATTGCACATGAGTGAGCTTGTCTGCAAGGTCAACCTGGCCATGACAGATAGAAAGATGGTTACAGTAAGTCTTAAAATCTCAATGCAAAAAAGCTGTTAAGACTTGAGAGTAACTAGAACTTGTGTAATTAAGTCTTCCACTTTTGGCCTTTCTACATTCTTTCTTATCAAATTTTATAATTATAAAACAAATTAAATCAAAAAAAATAAATAAATAAATAAAGAAGATCTTTTGCTCTCTGTTTTCAAATCCTACATGTATGCTGAAATATTTTGTTACTTCAAGAACATTCTGATCGAACAAAATCTCCAATCCAGTTGTTAACTTAGTGACTCCTTTCATAAACTTCAAAAACTTTTTTGATTATGGATCTACTACCAGAAATTCAATGCGTAATCTTAGCATTCAATGCGTAGTCCTGAATAATCTCATTTTTCAATTATTCAACCATTTCATTTTACCAAGTTCAATGTTAGCCAGATTAGTCGACATTTATATGTTTCGATGCAACAACAAGATGTTATTTGTAACAAACAGTTTTGTTGGTGAGGCCTTCTTCGCCCTCCACTTAAGCTGCACAGGATGTTGAATTTTTTTTTGCGAAAATGATCAAATCGAATTCAAAATAAATGTCAGATAGCAAGTTGATCGGTTAATTCAATAAGAAATGGGAGTTAGCACGCGATTTCATTGGTACCATCCAACCGAATCCAATCCAAGGCTAGCGAAGAAAAAGGAAATAGGGCAACAACTCATGACTCGAGGGTGAGAATTGGAATCGAATAGATTGAATCAGAAATGAACTTAGAGAGAGGCAGAATAACCGTTGTTGGAAGAAGGGCTACCAAAAGCTCGTTATCGTTAGCAAGGCAAGGTTCGGAGCGAGGTTTTAAAGGAAGCACGGTGAACGGCGGCAGTAACTATAACGGTCCTAAGGTAGCGAAATTCCTTGTCGGGTAAGTTCTGACCCGGGTTATGGATTTTCAGTTTATAAGGGGGTACTATGGGATCCATAACCACTGGAAAAGGAAATGAGGGCCGCGGGGGAGGTGTTTTCCAGCTGAATGAGGCCTATGGTGTCCAGAATGGAAGCCCTCGTCCATTGAGTATAACAGAGCAAATGATGGTTTTACACCTCGCCCATGACCCAAAGATTCTATTGTGCTTGTACAAGTAAACCAGAGTATGTGAGCTAGCGATTCCCAAGTAAGATTCCTAAATGTTAAAATACAAATGGATATTCTAGTAAATTTGATTTTCTTCCAAGAAAATGAAATTGCTGATTTTTAGTTGTTCAAGTGCCATGCCCTCTCTCCAACTGTTCTATTGATGATTTTCGTTTTTAACTCTCGCTGGTGTATTAAACTAAATTAAATTCTCTATCTCTTCTTCCCCTTTCCTTCTTTTTGATGTTCTAAAAGAGAAGTATCACATGATACACAAGCAATGCATGGATCAATAATGATAATGCAGTGCATTAGTGGCAGTGGAAGTAATTGTGATGCCAAAGATGAAGTAAAAATGGAAGACGAGGAAATTACCACATGCCCCAAAGAGCACATTCGCAAACCCCTTGTATGCATAAAATCTGTCAGTGTCCTTCCATCAACGGGTGAGAGCTCAAGTGAGCCAAAATCGGCAACCTGGCAAAAGTTGAAGTTGCAGAAGTAACGCATACTGATTCTCAAAAGAACCAAAACAGTAGATAATAAATATACAAATAATAAAATTATTATTTCAAAGAACTAACCAGTTTAGGAAGAGCAGTTTCTGCGTAGTATTTATGTGCCATCTCAATCAACTCACCAGGTGACTGCCAACATTAACAGAACCAAATAAATATGTAACAAGAAGGTAACATGTGATCAAGAAAAAATATTTATTTTCTACAAGATTGTCGTGGAAATTCAACTGAAATATTATTACATCACCTCTTGTAGATAAATTACTTCCATGAATTGTACAAATTTGACAGATATATATGAGCAAATGTTTATTACTTAGAAAGCTATCGGCCTACCTTGAGGTGAAGACCAGTTTCTGATTCCTTAAGGCGCAAATATGCTGCTTCAGGAATCAGCTTTCTCCACATTATCTCCTTTTCCTCATCTTGTTTCACTAGTTCTTTCTGATTGCTAGTGTCTGATTTCTTCATGTCAAGGCTATTACTTAAAGAAACCTCCTTTCCTTGGTCAGTTTTGCTGCTCCTGTCATCCAATTTCTTCTTAATTTCCTTCAGTAATCCACCACTCTTTCCAAGACCCTTTACAGCTGGTTCAACCTTAGCTTCTTCAGTTTTCTTAGACTCAGATTTACCTGAAGCCTGATTTTGTAGATGTTGCACCCAACATGCCCCCAGTTCCCATCTGATAGATTTTGTGTCTTTTGAGCCTTCTTCCTGCAACTTCAGCAAACTTTCTCCCAGCAATTTCCTTACCAAAGACCTAGCAGAACGTAAATCTTCACCATCTGCACTCTGTAATTTTTGAACTGCACCAGATGATTGAGGTGTAGATGGCTTGTGCAATAGCATTCTCAAACTGTGAAGTAATAAGCAAAGGAAAAGATGATTTAACAGCCTTTCATAACATAATGAAGCAAACACGCTAGAGCATCCAATAAGGCTCGGTTCTCTGGACAGTTTACTATACATGATTTATTGGTAACAAGTAAGCTACAGATGAGAAAAGACGAGTTATGTTGACCACTTGTAATAACTCATTAAAAAATTAAGAGTTAAAAGAAAAAGCTCATACTGACCTATTAACATTCAGTGCATTAGCACCTCCTTCTGGCTTCTCATCAATGTCAATGTCTTCGGGAATGGGTTTTCCATCCCAATTTACCTCAGCTGCAACTTTCACAAAAGCCGTGTATCCGCAGTGTCTAACAACCACAACGCCTAAAGTAGAAGTATCCTGCGAGACATCAAATTTGACCTCAGCTTTTTTTAAAATAACAGCTTCAACAAGGAATAACAATAATTTAGGGCAATGTAATCATATAATGAAAAGAATAGTGCAGCAAATAATATACTGACATGAACCGTGGCACTTTCATCTGCAGTTATGCCTTTAAATAAGTTTCTCTTTGCAACCTCTTCTTGTGACATTCCAAGAACCCGACTTCCGTCATTTTTACCATCCAACTTTGTGCTTGCATCAGGCAAATCTCTTGTCACACACATAAGTAGATCTCCAATTCTTTCCTCATGCGAAATTGGTGTAGTAGAAGCATTTGTAGGCCACTGACTATTGCCAATGAGATGTTTAATGACTTCAACTGCTTTATAGACAGAAACGTCGACGAATAGACTATGAAGTAAAAAGGCTTTCCTGTCTCGAACTTGTCTCTCTTCTGCTGTTTTACAAGGCATTGCAGCCAGAATTGAGAACTCTTTTGCCCACTGCCTATAATCATGTTTACCATCTCTTCCTTGTCCACCTCCATGTCCTCCCCAAGTTTCATCTTCCACAGGAAGTGGTTGGAAAAGAGATGGGTTATCAGCAACAATTGGAGGGACAGCCCATGTGTTAGCTCGAAAACCATAAGGAAGGTTTCCAAACTGAAAAAACAAAGGTAGTACAAGTATGAATTTCAGCATTAAGGTAGTTCTGTAAAGTAATTTAAAACTTACTTTATTGTGCTCAACAAAAGCTTTCATAAGAGCATTATATGCCTGCAACACATAAATCAAAAAATTTAAATAACATTTAGCATGAAAACAATTTCTAACCATAATACATAGAAATAAAGTAGTTACTCACAGCATCAAAAACACGGCTTATTTGCTGCAACAAACCCACCAAGGAGTGACTCGGTAGAAAATGTTTTCCAGCGAGGTAAAACCCCTTCCTGGAAGCAACAATCGTGGTTGGTTTACCACTGCATACCCGAACCTGCATAAAATTGTACACATTCACCCATACCCATTTACGTGTTTAGTTTAATAAACCAGACCCACCAAAAATCTACTCAATGTATAAATATGACTTTGTATAGTAAGTAGTAACATTTTCATAACTAAAAAACTTTGAGGATGCTCACATCAATTTGGAAGAAATCATCATCTGTTTTATCCTCAAGGAATGGACGAGCAGATCTCCTAATGTCTGTCAAAATGAAACCAAAATTAACATACAGACTATGCCTTTCATTAAATCATTGTTATGGTTCCGCAGTCATGACATGCGTACAAGCATGATATTGAGTAGTTAGTTACTGCTGGTAGTTTCAGTTAATTGAGGGAAGTTATAATGTTAGTTGAGAGATGAATTCAAATTACATTGAGGGAAAAGTAGTTGGTGTATGATAGTAAAAATACCAAAAACATGAGGGGAAAGGAAATGAATAACCAATTTTCTCATCCCTACTCTACCATCTTTTTGTCTTCTTTCATTCTGATTCTTTTTTATATCATTTGGAATCAATTGTGCCAGTCGTCTATATAAATCCCTAAAACAATCATCTTCTCAATACTCCTGGTTTCTCATTCTGCATTTGGGGAAAAGAAATAAAACATAACAAATAAGGTTGGTCATCCGTTCAATGAACGATAGGATATTCCATCCAACAAGTTCCACTCTTCATTCATTGGCAAAATTCTACGTGGAAAGGTGGGGAGTTTATTTTCACTCCATTCCCAATTACTAACAATTCAACAAACTAAACGTACCAGCAGCAACTAACTATTCAATATCCTGGGCATGACTGTGAAGTGAACGGTTACAATCATATGTGAAGATTGAATTCGATAAATCAAATTCAACAGAAAGGTGTAAACCAGCAACATTTATATGCCATAATTTAGCAGAACAAGACATGCAAAAACATCTAAATGCAAAAAACTTTCATGCTATTTTCGAATTTAATATCAAGTTTCATAGTTAGAATTGAAAGCATATTTGTAATTTCATGGAATTGAAATTTACTTAAAATACAAACCTTAGATTGAGTTTGCAAACATAGCGTAAGGGAACAAAAAAACAATTTTGCCTTTACAGAATATAATAAAATAAATAAGAATTAAGTAGTTAAAATATAAAGACAAAACACTCACATTGAATTGGGGGAGTGAGGTGAGAGAAGGAGAAGAAGTTGTAGAACTGCCCGAGCCTAGGGGGCGGGCACATCATCGCCGCCACGGCATCAACTTTCTCCGCCGATTCAACACCTGGTAGACTGGTCGACTTGACACCGACAGCCGCCGCAGTGGCGGCCGAGGACGATTTCTTGTCAGGTGCTTTGGAACTGGACGTGGGAGAAATTTCGGAACCGGCATTATCTGGAGCGGGCTCGGCGTCATTCAAACCGGTTTCCTTAAGGATTGGTCGACCAGCGGGTTTGGGAGAAGAAGATAAACCGCCAAAAGAGGTAGTGCACGCTACGATGTCCAGGAGGCGTCGTATGTGCGCCACGGCCAGCTCTTCTGTATAGTCCTCTGCAGCATTTGGAAAAAAGATTCTTATTATATTTTCTTAACTAAGTAATTGAACCATGCGATGCAGGGTAATTAAAATTAAATAATTTCATTTGAGTAATAAGATAGGTAAAATAATTGAATATAAAAAAAATTTAAAGTATTAAATTAAAATATATTAGTCATTTTATTTTTTGTTTTAAGATTTTAGAATTCGTTTCGATCATATAAACATAGATTAAGTAATATAAATATTTTTTAATATTATTAAAAAAAAATATTACTATTTTAGTTTGTATTTAATAAAATAATTATTGACTAATAATATTTCAAAACAAAAAAAAAGACTAATACTGATCTTGTTGATATAAATTATACTAGTATTTACTTAATTAATTATGAACACCCCACACAAATGCCTTTGGTCTCTTTTACCCTCCCTCCGTCTATGCTTTTGGACCATTTGTTATTCAAGTCACTTTATATATGGTTATTTTTGAAGGAAAAAAAAAACATAATTAAAAATAAACCTTCTTTCTATGTGGATGTTGATTACATTACACGCATTTAATTGTATTTATTTTATCATCTTAAATGGTACTCCCTTCGTTCCTAAAAGATTATTGTTTTAGAAGAAAAAATTTGTTTCAAAATATTTATCGTTTACAACTTTTTGGAAGAATAAATTATTTACTTTTCTATATTACTCCTATCTTCTTTCATTGTTCCAATAAATTCTCTCCCTTATATTACTTAATAGTTTTCAATTTTTCATAAAGGGATAGTGACGAAATTTCAAACAAATTTTACTAATATTAAATGACTTTCTCAATCATGTGCCAAAACCTTAAACGACAATCTTTTAGGAACGAATGGAGTAATACTTTGATAATTACAAAAATACTAATGCCTATAGGCTGCCAATAAATATAAGTGTAAAATAGTCATACTACTATCACATAAAACAATCACATAACTCTCACATACTGCTGACGTGGCAGTATGTGATTTGTTGTTGACATGACCTACTTAATCACATACTGTCAACTCGCAATATATGAGAGTTATGTCACCATATTTATGTGATAGTAACATTATTCAATATAAATTTCATCTTAAAGTATTAAATGTAGTTACTAGGGAGTGCAGTACAATTTAACATAACATTTTTTTATTTATTTAGATGTAATCATTTTTGATCACCCTGAGATTGGTTGGAAGATAAGAAGCCTACCTTCATAAACGGTGAGGTGACATGGTTTTAGAGACACGATTTCCACCGAATCTTTAAGCCTCGCTCCACGCACCTATTGGGATTGTACAGACACAAAAATAAATTTTTAAAAAATGTATTCCCTCGTAGACCCGAAATTAGATTGTTTTAATTATTTTCTTACTCAAACAAACTTCACACCATTCTTTATCCTGTGTACAATATTTGATAAATTTTGTAATATTTAGATTTCCATTATTTATTTATTTTTCTTACTTACTTTTTATTTTAAAAATAGGTGTAGAATCAATAACCACTCTACAGAAAACGGACTAGGATCCTCTCTATTTCATCTTTCATTTTATTTTTTATTTTATGGTCCATATTTAAAATATAAAAAAATATGACATCGTGCTAACAGGAGAGAGAATGTACACTTTAAATCTGGACCATAAAATAGAAAGTAAAATGAAAAGGATCATATTTCACAGAAAGCAACATTACCTCATGTGACAATGAGTAATTAGTGACGTGACATGTCTCTACATGGACGGCTAAAAGCTTCCTCACATCTAAGATCCTGTCCGTTGATATTCCCTACAACAACATGTTTTAAAGCACTGAACCCGCATTTAGAAAGTACGTCCACATGGTGCAATACCTCACTTACCTTAAGCGTCACTTGAGAGTCGTCTAGCGTTTCTACCGTTATTTCGATCACAGTGGGCAAAACTGTAAAAAAAAAATGGCCAAACAAACAAACAAACAATATAATCGGTAAAACATTTGTGGTGTTTTAACTAACGGATTGTTTTACACGTACTTAGTGGTCGGGACATGCTTTTTGTGTAATTTATATTTTGCGTGTAATTAATTAATTTTATGAATTAAAATTTTATATTTAAAAATAAAATATTATTAAAATGAGTAATAAATGAAAAAATAATAAAGTTAAGGAGAGGATTTCAAAAGTAAATTTTGAGAGACTAGAGAAAAGAAAACTTTAACTTTTAAAAAATATCTCCAATATTATTTAAAAATTGAATGATACTGACATGATAATATTCAAACAGAATGATAGTTTGTTAGGAATCTCATGTTACTTTCTAAATTTATAAATGTATTTTTAATTTTGGAACAAATTTAAAATATATATATATATATATATATATATATATATATATATATATATATATAACTCTACAATTCTAGAACAAATAGAGAGTGTGTTTTATTGAAAAGTTTTCACAAAAACAGACAGAAAATATATATGTCAAATTATGCAATCAAAGCATCAAAAGTACGACAATAGTTTTTGTACATCAATTTTCTGCTGGGAAAGAGGATCGAGCTGGTATTAGGAAGGCTTGATGCACTCTATCCTTTCAACTCAAATTATTCTTTAAACTCCGCATTTCAAAAAAAAAAAAAAAAACTTAATTACTTAAAATAATGAGCCATAACAGATAAATTGATGTTCAAGTGGAACTTATAAACTGCGACTGGATTGGACCTATTCATCGTGGCGAGAGAAGAAAAGCATTGCTCAAAAGGGCAAATAGATTCAGTGAACTAAAAAATTAGAAGAAGAAATGAGTTTCATATTACAATAGACAGAGAGGGAGAGGGAGAGGGAGAGAGAATTAAAAGCCACTCACCTTTCTCTTCCTTTTTCTTCTTATCTCCTCCTTTGGGTTTGTGAGGTTTAGCTTTTCCTGTTTTGGGAGCCATATAGATAGATATGGGGTCTAAAATTAGAGCCGCGGGTTGAACAAAAACTTGCTATAAATAAAACTTATGGAATTATGAGCCCTGTTTTTGCCGCCTCCTCCCTCATGTGCATACAAGTCGTTGAAGTAGTAGTAATCTCTGTCTTGGCAGCTCAGTCTTCCTTGGCAAGATTTCAAAACCTTCAAGATAATATCCGAAGGAACCAATTCTAAAATTAAATCTCTCTCTATATATATATATATACACACACACATATGCAAGTACACATATTTTATTTTATTTTAATGAGGGTGGTGTTTTAAACTGAATTGCTAAATGGGCATAGAAAAATAAGAGAAGACGGAGCGGAAGAATTGAATGGAGGGACTTGAATTCTGCTTATTAATTCACATGATCATCATCATCATCATCATCATCATATATATATGTAAATATAGAGAGAAGGGTCTTTCTCCTTGTTTCTCAAGTAGATAGAAGAAGTATTAGTAGCTAGCTAGAGCTTATTTAAGGAAGCAGCAAACAAGTATAAAAGTGTGTGTATATGAGGGGCCAGAGGAAGGGTAGAGACTAGTGCTTAATTGTAGAGGATGGATATAGATGGAGAGAAATAGAGAGAGAGAGAGAGAGAATAGGATAGGATAAGGTAAGCCCGACCCTTGTATTGTACTACTACATTGTTGCTCAAAAGATTGTAAGGCTAACGATTTCGGGCCTCTCATTTCCCTCCCTAGCTCTTTTCTTAACTCATCCCCTCTCTCTCCGTTTGTAACTTTCTCACTACCAAGGGAGAAAAATTGTAATTACTTCAAGATAGTTTGATATTGTGGACTTCAGTTTGAGCTAAAAATAATACTACTACGAAATTACACAATTTTTGTGAATTTAAACCACAACTAATCGATAATACTACTACACCCGTTTTACCCCCTACAGTTTATCAATATTTGTCTGAATGTGTCTAAATAAAAATTACCTAGTTATCTCAACTAGGAACTAGGGCCATCTTTGTTTGCAAGGATTATAATTTCGGAATTATAATTCATCCAGGACTATTAATCCTAGGATTAAATAGTCTTAGTCATATGTTTGTTTTTTATAGGATTATTCATGGGATAACTTAAAATAATCTCATGTTATGTTTGTTTTTTCTAGGATTAATTAAAAGATTGAATTAAAAAATATCGTTTGGACAATTATACCCTTACGAATAATAACATATTTTAAACTATAATTTAAACTTATTTATACATAAAAAAAAATAAAAAATTAATTAAAAACTTTTAAATAAGTGATTATATTATTCAATAAATATTATTTTTTTAAGAGGGGGTGGGGGTGGGGGTGGGGGTGGGGGTGGAGTAGGGTTATGCAATGTGTGACGCCCCAAAATAGGTTCAATACTAACCCATTCTGAGTCGTCAAATACATGGTACAGAATTTCAATACAACCTTTTATAACATACGGTCGTGCAAACTACGACCACACAAATTGTGAATTTCAATACAAATTGTATATAATACAAAATATAAACATTCAAATTCATTCCTTATTAATTACAATCATTATCTCACTATTTTATAGAATAGTGAGAACTTCTACTGATCTAACTCTGTCCATCACTCTGATCCCTGACTAGTCCCCGCGATATTCCTATTTCTTGAAGAGAACAATAGAAGAAAAAGGGTGAGCTCAACTAGCCCGGTAAAGAATATTATGACTCTGATAATGGAAAATAAACTATCGTTAGTCTTCAACAAATCAGATAAAATATTATGGACAACAAGTTTCAGATCAACAACTGCAGCGGAAATAACAATTCATTAGAAGAGTTAAGTAGAGAATGAAGTCTACTATCTTCTATGATTCAAAAGTTCATCATCAATATTTTATCCCTGTAACATCAATCAACATATATCTCGAATTAATATTCATCTTTGCACTACAGGCCAAAGATATTCATTTGTATCACCAGTTGGTCATGTTCATCTCAACACTTGTTCATCTTTGCACTACGGGCCAAAGATATTCATCAGGTAATCATTCATCTTTGCACTACAGGTCAAAAATATTCATCAAGTAATCATTTATCTTTGCACTACAGGCCAAAGATATTTAGTTATATCATCATTTAGGACTGAGGATGATGAAAAACAATACGAATAACGAATCCAGTGAGATAAAGGACAAATATTAGAGAATTTATCCAGAGTTCAAGAATAAAGATCAAAACTTGGATCCAATCAAAGATAAAAAAAATTACCGTGAATAGTAACTCAAAAATAGTAACTCGACATGAAAAGATAAAAAATTCACGAAAAAATTCAAAAAATTATTCCAGTGAAATGATACTAGATGAAACGCAAAAATCTAGAAATTTTTGATCATTTCAGAAATTATAGAAGCAATATTTACCGCAGTAAGTTCAGATTTAGAAATATGAAATGAAATATTATTACTTCCATAATATAGAATATGAAAGAAAATAATATTCTTTATGAATATTGAAAGATAATAACATCATTTACTCGAAAAATAATATCCCTTACCTTAATAGGAGAGTAATTTTGACTGGAATATCGGATATTATGTGGACGAAAACTTGCACTGTTATCAACACTTAAAGTATCTAAATACTCACAAAAAATACGCTCGATATTATAGAGAGAAAATTTTCTGATTCTGATGTGATTTTCATTTCTAACTAAACACCCTATTTATAAGAAATGCTTAGCACACCAAAGAAGAAAAAAATAATAAAATATTATTTTATTTTTTTATTCGTATGATTTTTTAAATCCACCATATTTGAAAATTAAACTTCAACATTTTACAACAAGAATGGGGCCCACACATTCTAGAAAATCCTCCACCAAAAATTAATTCAGACCCAATATTTCAAAACTTTAGTAAATCATAACAGATAACTCTTTTATCAGAAAAATACGAACTTTATGTCTATTCTATATGAAATTTAATTATCTACAACTTTGTAAAAGAAAATTTTTCCAAATTTTGAACGAAAAAATGACTCAAATTTACATACGAATGATTTTTTCACACTCATCACTCTTGAAAATCTTCAACACATTCAAAATTTTAAAGCCTTCATTTTTGAAATAATGAATTCCACCACATGTTTATATATATATATATATACACATTAATAATTATTAAAAGAATTCTAAATTTTATTTTCTATATTCCACCTCATTTTAATCATATATCGTGAATTTGTTATAAAAAATATCATCACTACTATATTATTATATTATCACATTATACACTTATAATGTAATATTATAATAATAAATTTGAATGAATTATTTTATCAGAACAGATAAAATATCAATTCTCAATAATTGTCACTTTTGTTAAAAATTCTTTCGTTTAAATCCACATTGAATAAATATTTACTTATCATTTTTTTTATCAATAATTATTATTCACAAATAATATTACAGAACCACAATAATGACAACCAGGTCGTTCCCAAGAAACAGAGGGTCTTCCGATAAGAATTTTTTCTTACTAGCGCGCAATTAATCAATCCCTTTCCTAGACAGAACTTCCTTAGACATTGCCAATAATGCTATCTAATAATATTATTCAAATAATCTGAATTATTGATTTGATAATTTAAAATAATGTGCAATGACAATTTTTGAATCGCTAATATAAAATAGCAAAGTAGCAATTATTGATATAAAATATCAACGTAACAAATAATGAACTAATAAAATATTATGCAATTATTGAATCAATAATATAAAATATTGAACATTAATTACTGTAACAATAATTGAGTAAGTGCCTTTCTACGTAAGAATCAATAATTCAAAATACTGTGCAATACCGTGTGCTACTGTGCAACACCACATATTACTGTATTTTAACCACCGGGTATTTCAACAGTACTAACGGTAACAACTACGCCATTATTTTATAAAAATGTTATTTCTGTCGCTTTCTATATCCGACAGTTATTCCGTTGTGGGGTTCACCAATGACTGCGCCGTCGTACAAATATTTTTCGACAACAATAATATTCCACGACCAAACAAATATTCTCCGACAACACTGAATATTTTATAACCGCTTGCTTATTTTGAAATATTTGCACATTTCATCCATAACTTATCACATTTATCAAATCAACACCTTACTATTTCAAAATAATATAAAAAAAAAATTAAATCTTTATTCATAAAAGTTGGGGTCTTACAACTTTCCCTCCTTATAAAATTTCGTCCTCGAAATTGACGTACGTACCTGGTATGTCGAAAAGGTGAGGATACCTCGCTTTCATTTCCGATTCTAACTCCCAGGTCATTTCCTCGATATCGTGGTTCCTCCACAAAATTTTAACTTGAGGTATAATTTTTGAGCGTAGGACATGTTCTTTTTTATCCAAGATCTTCATAGGTACCTCCTCGTACGTTAAATCTTTGGCTCTCTCGTCTGATTCTAACTCAATAACGTGGTTTGGGTCTTTCACATATTTACGAAGCATAGATATGTGAAAAACGTTATGAACACGAGACATGCTTGGAGGTAAGGCGAGTCTATAGGCCACCTTTTCTACTCTGTCAAGGCTCTCAAATGGACCGATAAATCGTGGATTGAGGTTTCCTCTCTTTTCGAATCTTGTAACTCCTTTTCACGGAGCAACACGTAACAATACATGATCTCCGACATTAAATTCCACGTCCTTTCGATAAAGATCTGTATAACTCTTTTGTCGATTTTGTGCCATTTGTATACGTTGCCGGATCATTTGAATCTTTTTCGTAGTCATACGTACTAACTTCGGTCCTAACAATGTTGCTTCACCCACCTCGTCCCAGCATACTGGAGAACGACACTTTCGTCCATACAACGCCTTGATGGAGCCATTCATATACTTGCCTGATAACTGTTATTGTAGGATAATTCCACCAATGGTAAATACTTATCCTAACTCCATTTGAAGTCTAAAACACAGAGTCTTAATAGATCTTCAAGAGTTTGAATACTCCTTTCCGATTGTCCGTCCGTTTGAGGATGATAAGCCGAACTGAATCGTAAATCTGTGCTCATAGCTTTCTGCAAACTGACCCAAAATCGGAAAGTAAATCTGAGGTCACGATCCGAAACTATGGATACTGGCATTCCATGCAATCTCATAATCTCATTTACGTACATACTAGCAAGACGTTCAAGGGAATAAGTCTCTCGTATAGACAAGAAATGAGCATACTTGGTTAATCTATCGACAATAATCCAAATCGCATCTATGCCTTGAGAAACTTGGGAAAACCCGTAACGAAATCCATGGTAATGTGTTCCCACTTCCACTTTGGAATCTCAAGTGGTTGCAATGGACCCTTTGGCACTTGATGCTCCGCCTTGACACGTTGACACGTTAAACACCTCAAGATGAACTCCGCAATCTTTCTCTTCATATTGCTCCACTAAAATGTATGTCGAAGATCACGATACATTTTGGTACTTCCAGGATGGATTGCAAACGGTGTGTTGTGTGCCTCCATCATGATTCTATACTTCAAGTCAGAATCATTAGAAACATAAAGTCTGAAGTTGACTTGAAGTATTCCTTCTTCATCAATCCTTGCTTCTAGAATAGCACCTTTTTTCTCATATTCATCAGTTTCGGGTCTGTAGCTTGAGCAGCTTTAACTTTATCAATCAAAGCTGGCTCCACGCGTATACTTGACATCATCGCATGGGTCCCCAGAGTCTTGAACTCAATCTCCATCCTTTGTAAATCACATAAAATAGGCCTTGATAGCATCACATTCGTTCCCGCATATGATTTTCTACTCAACGCGTCAGCTACCCCGTTCGCTTTTCTAGGATGGTATGGTCGTAATCTTTCAACAGCTAAAGCCAACGTCGTTGCCGCATGTTGAGTTCCTTTTGGGTGAAGAAATATTTAAGGCTCTTATGATCCGTATAGATCTCCACTTTTTTCCTATACAGGTATTGTCTCCAAATCTTCAACGCGAAAACGACAGCTGCCAACTCTAGATCATGAGTAGGATAATTCCTCTCATATTCTTTGAGTTGTCGCGATCGAGGCATAGGCTATGACTTTCCCGTGTTACATGAGAACACATCCTAACCTTTTACCCGAAGCATCGCTGTAAATGACAAATCCATCCGAACCAGATGGTATCGTCAGAACAAGAGCCGAAATGAGTCTCCTCTTGAGCTCTTGAAAGCTCTTCTCGCATTCCTCGTTCCATACGAATTTTGTATCTTTCTGAGTCAGCTGAGTTAATGGAGTAGCGATTCAAGAAAATCCTTTCACGAATCTCCGATAATAACCAGCTAAGCCCAGAAAGCTACGTACTTCGGTTATCGACTTCGATTGCTCCCAATTTTGTATTACTTCAATCTTCGCCGGGTCCACAGATACTCCACGTTTTGATACTACGTGCCCAAAGATTGCTACCTCCTCAAGCCAGAACTCGCATTTCTTCAGCTTGACATATAGCTTATTTTCACGAAGCCTTTGAAGTACCAGCTTCAAGTGGTGCTCATGATCTTCACGGCTTTTGGAATAGATGAGGATGTCATCAATAAAGATAACCACGAACTGATCTAAATATTCATTGAATACACGGTTCATCATATCCATAAAAGCAACAGGAGCATTAGTCAATCCAAAAGACATGACTAAGAATTCATAATGCCCGTATCGAGTTCTGAAAGCAGTCTTCGGAATATCCTCAATTTTAATCTTCAGCTGATGATATCCAGAACGAAGATCGATCTTTGAAAAAAATTGTGCACCTTTCAACTGGTCGAACAGGTCATCAATACGAGATAACGGATACCTATTCTTGATGGTGACATGGTTCAACTCCTGATAGTCAATACAAAGTCGCATACTCCCGTCTTTTTTCTTTACGAATAAAACAGGAACACTCCAAGGAGATGTACTAGGACGTATAAAATCGATGTCTAACAATTCCTGTAGTTGGACCTTTAACTCCTGAAGTTCTATAGGAGCCATTTGATTTGGGGTTTTAGAAATAGATTTTGTACCAGGTTCAAGGTTAATAAAGAATTCAACTTCAAGTTCCGGGGGTAGACCGGAAAGTTTTTCTGAAAATACATCAGAAAACTCATTAACAACAGAAATATCATTCAAACCTGACGTATTCTGGTTTAGATCAGTGACATGGGCTAAGAAAGCTTGACATCTATTTTTCAATAAACGAATAACTTTATGACTTGAAATAACATTGATTGATTTTAGTGGTTTGGTTGTTTGAATTCGCACAATAGGTTGGTTAGGAATATGAAAACTAACAACCTTACGAAAACAATCAATTTTGGCATGATAAGTGATCAACCAGTCAATTCTTAAAATCACATAAAATACAAGTATTTTCAACGATATAAGATCAACAGGTAGGGTGAGGGTACCAATTTAAATCGAGCAAGATTTGTAAACTATAGATGTAACGAAGGCTTCTCCCAACGGAGTTTCAACAGATAAGTCAAAGTCTAATTTCTCAGATGTTAAGTTGAAACATTGAGCACAAGCAGGTGAAATAAAAGAATGGGTAGCACCAATATCTAATAAAGTGTAAACTTCGCAAGAGTTTATTATCAGCCTATCCGTAATAACCTCGTTCGGGTTACTTGCTTGTTAGGCAGTCACGACAAAAGCTCTTTCAGGAACAACTGACTTTGACTTGTCAGGGATAACCTTTGGAGTCACCATCCCTGCTGGACTTGGTTTCGCTACAGAACATACTCGAGCTATGTGCCCTTCCTTTCCACAATTATAACACACCTTGGATTGTTGTGTGCAGTTGGGGCTGATGTGTCCTTTTTGCCCGCATTTATAACATACGACCGGCGATCGTTCTCCTCCTCTAAAAATAGTTGATGTTGGTGCTGCTGTCGATGCTTTCACGTTCTCATTGTTGTACCTTCTCTTCTTGAAATCTCCCCCCGACTCACTTCTTCTATTATCAGGGTCACGATTACCACCGGAGTGGTTACCGCTTCTGGCATGATACTTTTCTCCCTGCTGGTTGTCATTGTTCCGATGACTGCTGCCACCGATACGACCTTGGTTGTCGTCCCTTGATTGAACATAATCATTATCTCGTTCTAATAACTGGGCCCTGTTCACTACATCCGAATATAGAAAAAATTTATGAAAAAAGAGGTATTGACGAATCTTGGGTTTCAAACCTCTCAGAAACATCCGCGTCATGCGTTCCTCATTCTCCACTAAATGAGGTGCAAACTAGGATAACTCCGCGAACTTAGCCTTGTACTAGGACACAGTCATGTTGTTCTATTCCAGTCTGATAAACTCTACCTCTTTCATGTGACGAATACTTTCTGGAAACTACTTGTCATTGACCAGTTTCTGGAGCGCCCCCTAAGACATCTTGAGTGCGGCAGGTTGGGTACGCTTCACAGATTTTCACCAGTAATCTGCCTCTCCACGGAACATAAAGGTAGCAAATGGAACCTTCTGTTCCTCTGTGCATCCCACGACATCAAATATCTTCAAAATTTACTTAATCCAATTTTCTGCCTTGATTGGATCTGGCTTTTCCTGAAACTCTGGTGGTCCCAACTCTTTAAACTGCTTGGCAGTGACAATCCGCGAGTTGTTATTTCCACCTGTATTATGAACATGAGTCTCCCTCGTCTGGTTTTGCATGAACTGCAAAAAGCTTTTAAACATCCCATCATTTATCATTTCTTCGGTAGGGCTGTTTACATAAGAATTGTTGCCTTCCTGTTGCACGTTCTCTTGGTTAGTGATTAAAGGTGTCTCAACTGTCTCATTCACTGCATTGTTTAGATTTTCAGCTGCCATTCTCAAATACTGCCACAAAACAAGGGTTAATCAAATAAATTAACATATCATATGTTAACCATATGTTCCAACCGACCAATTAAATAATAATTAAGCTTAGGTAGGACACACTAGCGAAGGTTTTACTCGTCTCTCCCCTCCTAGTTCTATTCCCAGATCTTCGCCAGAGATCATATCCCTAAGCTCTCTGATACCAACTGTGATGCCCCCAAAATAGGTTCAATACCAACCCATTTTGAGTCGCCAAAAATATGGTACAGAATTCAAATACAATCTTTTATAACATACGGTCGTGCAAACTCCGACCACACACTGTGAATTTCAATACAAATCGTATATAATACGAAATATAAACATTCAAATTCACTCCTTATTAATTACAATCATTATCTATTATTTTATAGAATAGTGAGGACTTCTACTGATCTAACTCTGACCATCACTCTGATCCCCGACTAGTCCCCTCGATATTCCCATTTCCTGAAGAGAACAATGGAAGAAAAGGGTGAGCTCAACTAGCCCAGTAAAGAATATTATGACTAAGATAATGAATAATAAATTATCGTTAGTCTTCAATAAATTAGATAAAATATAATGAACAACAAGTTTTAGATCAATATTCGCAGCGAAAATAATAATTCATTAGAAGAGTTAAGTAGAGAATGAAGTCTACTATCTTCTATGATTTAAAAGTTCATCATCAATATTTTTTCCCTGTAACATCAATCAATATATATCTCAAATCAATATTCATCTTTGCACTACGGCCAAAGATATTCATTTGTATCACCAGTTGGTCATGTTCATCTCAACACATGTTCATCTTTGCATTACGGGCCAAATATATTCATTAAGTAATCATTCATCTTTGCACTACAAGCCAAAGATATTCATCAAGTAATCTTTCATCTTCGCACTACTGGTCAAAGATATATTCAGTTATATCACCATTTAGAACTAAGTATGATGAAATACAATATAAGGAACGAATCCAGTGAGATAAAGGACAAGGATTAGGGATTCGTAATTTAGTTTATCCAAGTTCAATAATACTCCGTAATAATCAATTGTGGAGCAAAATTCAAGAATGAAGTTCAAAACTTGGATACAATAAAAAAGTATTTTTTTTATCGTAAATAGTAACTCATGAATAGTAACTCGACATGAAAAAATAAGAATTTCACGAGAAAGTTCAGAAAATTATTCCGGTGAAATGATACTAGACGAAGTGCAAAACTTAAGAAATTTCTGATCATTTCAGAAATTATAGAAGCAATACTTACCGTAGTAAGTTTACAGTTAGGAATCTGAAATGAAACAATATACAAAACTGCAATTGGATTTCCACCCGTCTGGCGGTAGTCCGCTCAGATAGATTATTTCCCCAATTTAATAACAACTGAATACGAAGGGTTATTCACCAGGCATGCGGTAGTCCGCGTAGACAGGTTATTCTCACAGAATAATAAAGAATGAAATAACAACAGGATTTCATCATGCATGCGGTAGCCCGCGTAGATAGGTTATTTCAATATAATAATAAAGAATGGAATAACAACCCTTACGAATATTGAAATAAAATAACTCTCTTCATGAATACGAAAGAAATAATACCCCTTACCTTAAAAATTTAGAGACTGCACTAGTGTAATAGCAGAATACTCTACTTCTTTCTCTCTTATTCTCTCTATACTTTGTTTCTCTATAGCTTTAGTGAATTGGTGAGAAATAATGAAGAAATGAGCTTCTATTTAAAGGCTCGGCAGAGTAAGGGTAAAATACTCTTTTCATCATAATTTATGACATCATTGCTTACATCATCGATCCTATGATATTATTGCTTACCTTATCGCTCCGATGACATCATTGTTTGCATCATAAGAGTTCAAATTCAATTTGCACTCTTCCACCTCGTTTAACTTTTATACTATGAATTTACTATAATAATGCTACCATTCAAACTATAAAAATCATACTATTATATAATCACATCATACTACTATAATGTAATATTATAATAATATATTTGAATGAATTATTTTATCGGACAAGATAAAATACCAACTTTCAACAATTGTCACATGTTAAAAATTCCTCTATTTAAATTCACATTGAATAAATATTTTCTTATCATATATATCAAAAATTAATTATTCACAAATAATATTATAGAACTACAATATTGACAACCAGGTCGCTCCCAGGAAAGAAGGGGCCTTCCGATAAGGATTTCTCCTTACTGGCGCGCAATTAATCAACCTCTTTTCTAGACAAAACTTCCTTAGACATTGCCAATAATGCTATCTAATAATATTATTCAAATAATATGAATTATTGATTTGATAATTTAAAATAATGTATAATGACAATTATTGAATCAATAATATAAAATAGCAAAGTAGCACTTATTGATATAAAATATCAACGTAGCAAATATTAAATCAATAAAATATTATGCAATTATTGAATCAATAATATAAAATATTAAATAGTAATTACTGTAACAATAATTGAGTAAGTGCCTTTCTACGTAACAATCAATAATTCGAAATACTGTGCAATATCGTGTGCTACTGTGCAACACCACGTATTACTGTATTTTAATCACCGAGTATTTCAGTAGTACTAATGATAACAGTTTTGCCGTTATTTTTATAAAAAGGTTACTTTTGTCGCTTTCTATATCCGACATTCATTCCGTTATGGGGTCCACCAATGACTGTGCCGTCGTACGAATATTCTCCGACAAAAATAATATTCCTCGACCAAACAAATATTTCCCGACATAACGAATATTTTATAACTACTTGCTTATTTTATAAATTTTGCACATTTCACCCATAACTTATCACATTTATTAAATCAACACCATACTATTTCAAACTAATATATAAAAAAAATTAAATCTTATTCATAAAATTTGGGGTCTTACACTCAAGCTATGTGCCCTTTTTTTCACAGTTATAACACATCTTAGATTGCTGTGTACAGTTGGGACTGATGTGTCCCTCTTGCCCGTATTTATAGCATACGACTGGCGGTCGTTCTTCTTCCCTAAAAACAGTTGATGTTGGTGCTGCTGTCGATATTTTTACGTTCTCATTGTTGTACATTCTCTTCTTGAAATCTCCCCCAGACTCACTTTTTCTATTATCATGGCCACGATTACCACCGGAGTGGTTACCGCTTCTGTCATGATACTTTCCTCCCTACTGGTTGTCATTGTTCTGATGACTGCTACCACCGGTACGACCTTGGTTGTTGTCCCTTGGTTGAACATAATCATTATCTCGTTCTAATAACTGGGCCCTGTTCACTACATCCGAATATAAAGAAAATTTATGAGAAATGAGGTATTGACGAATTTCTGGTTTCAAACCTCTCAGAAATATCCGTGTCATACGTTCCTCATTCTCCACCAAATGATGTGTAAACCGGGATAACTCCGCAAACTTAGCCTCGTACTGAGACACCGTCATGTTGTTCTGTTCCAGTCTAATAAACTCTACCTCTTTCATGTGACGAATACTTTCTGAAAAGTATTTGTCATTGAATAGTTTCTGGAATGCCTCCCAAGACATCTTGAGTGCCGCAGGCTGGGTACGCTTCACAGATTCCCACCGGTAATATGTCTTTCCACGGAACATAAACGTAGCGAATAGAACCTTCTGTTCCTCCGTGCATCCCAAGACATCAAATATCTTGGTAATTTGCTTAATCCAATTTTCTGTCTTGATTGGATCTGGCTTTCCTTGAAACTCTGGTGGTCCCAACTCTTTGAACTGCTTGGCAGTGACAAGCCGCTAGTTATTTTCACCTGTATTATGAACACGAGTCTCCCTCGTCTGGTTTTACATGAACTGCAAAAACCTTCTAAACATCCCATTGTTCATCGTTTGATCGGTGGGGTTGTTTACAAGATAATTGTTGCATTCCTGTTGTACGTTCTCTTGGTTGGTGATAAAAGGTGTCTCAACGGTCTCATTCACTCCATTGTTTATATTTTCAGCTGTCATTCTCAAATACTACCACAAAACAAGGGTTAATCAAACAAATTAACATATCACATATTAACCCAATGTTCCAACCGACCAATTAAATACTAAATAAGCTTAGGTAGGACACATTAGCGAAGGTTTTACTCGTCTCTCCCCTCCTAGTTCTATTCCCAGATCTCCGCCAGAGATCATATCCCTAAGCTCTGATACCAACTGTGATGCCCCCAAAATAGGTTCAATACCAACTCATTCTGAGTCTCCAAATACATGGTACAGAATTCCAATACAATCTTTTATAACATATGGTCGTGCAAACTACGACCACACAAACTGTGAATTTCAATACAAATTGTATATTATACGAAATATAAACATTCAAAATCATTCCTTCTTAATTACAATCATTATCCCATTATTTTATATAATAGTGAGGACTTCTACTGATCTAACTCTGACCATCACTTTGATCCCCGACTAGTCCCCGCTATATTCTCATTTAGGAATATGAAATAAAATATTATTATTTTTATAATATGGAATATGAAATAAAATAATATTTTTTATGAATATTGAAATATAATAACATCATTTACTCAAAAAATAATATCCCTTACCTTAACAAGAGAATAATTTTGACTGAAATATCGGATATGATGTGGACGAAAATTTGCACTGTTATCAACACTCAAAGTATCTAAATACTCACAAGAAATACGCTCGATATTATAGAGAGAAAATTTTCTGATTCTGGTATGATTTTTATTTCTAACTAAACACCCTATTTATAGAAAATGCTTAGCACAACAAAGAAGAAAAAAATAATAAAATATTATTTTATTTTTTTATACGTATGATTTTTCAAATCTACCATATTTGAAAACTAAACTTCAACATTTTACAACAAGAGTGGGGCCCACACATTCTAGAAAATCCTCCACCAAAAATCAATTCAAACTCAATATTCCGGAACTTTAATAATTCATAACAGATAGCTCTTTTATCAGAAAAATACGAACCTTATGTCCATTCTATATGAAATTTAATTTTTTTACAACTTTGTAGAAGAAAGTTTTTCTAAATTCTGAACGAAAAAATGACCCAAATTTACAAACGTTTGATTTTTTCACACTCATCACTCTTGAAAATCTTCAACACATTTAACATTCCAAAGCCTTCATTTTTGAAATAATGAATTCCGCCACATGTTTATATATATATATATATATATATATATATATATAAACATTTATAATTATTAAAAGAATTTTAAATTTTATTTTCTCTCTTCCATCTCATTTTAATCATATATCGTGAATTTGTTGTAAAAAATATCATCACTATTATATTATTATATTATCACATTATGCACTTATAATGTAATATTATAATAATAAATTTGAATGAATTATTTTATCAGAACATATAAAATATCAATTCTCAATAATTGTCACTTTTGTTAAAAATTCATTCGTTTAAATCCACATTGAATAAATATTTACTTATCATTTTTTTATCAATAATTATTATTCACAAATAATATTACAGAACCACAATAATGACAACCAGGTCGTTCCCAGGAAAGAGGGGGTCTTCCGATAAGAATTTCTCCTTACTGGCGCGCAATTAATCAACCCCTTTCCTAGACAGAACTTCCTTAGACATTGTCAATAATGCTATCTAATAATATTATTCAAATAATATGAATTATTGATTTAATAATTTGAAATAATGTGCAATGACAATTTTTGAATCGCTAATATATAATAGCAAAGTAGCAATTATTGATATAAAATATCAACGTAACAAATAATGAACTAATAAAATATTATGCAATTATTGAATCAATAATATAAAATATTAAACAGTAATTACTGTAATAATAATTGAGTAAGTGCCTTTCTACGTAAGAATCAATAATTCGAAATACTGTGCAATACTGTGTGCTACTGTGCAACACCACGTATTACTGTATTTTAACCACCGGGTATTTCAACAGTACTAATGGTAACAACTACGCCGTTATTTTATAAAAATATTATTTCTGTCGCTTTCTATATCCGACAATTATTCCGTTGTGGGATTCACCAATGGCTGCGCCGTTGTACGAATATTTTCCGACAACAATAATATTCCACGACCAAACGAATATTCCCCGACAACACTGAATATTTTATAACCGCTTGCTTATTTTGAAATATTTGCACATTTCACCTATAACTTATCACATTTATCAAATCAACACCTTACTATTTCAAAATAATATATAAAGAAAATTAAATTTTTATTCATAAAAGTTGGGGTCTTACACAATGACCTGTATCAATTATTGGAAACGAAATATATAATCAAAAAATAGGACTATGCAATAAGTGACTGTTCTAGATATAAAAGTCATGGCCTTATTTACAATGATCCGCATCGATTACAGGAAACGAAAGTTTGATTTAGCCTATGCAATGGCCCGTATGGATTACAGGAAACGAAATATATAATCAAAAAATATTTTTTTATGAGCGGGGTGGGGTGGAGGGGTGGGGTGGGGTAAGGGTGGGTGGATGGGGTGGGGTAGGGGTGTATATATAATCAGTCAATATTATTTTTTTTAATTTTTGTAGGGTTAGGTGGGGTGGGGTGGGGTGGGGGGTAGGGGTATACATAATCAATAACTATTATTTTGAAAAAAATAGATCGACTGATATACAGAAAGGATAGAATAGGATATTAAGAAAGGTCTAGGGGTAATTTTGTCTAGCAATTTTTAATCCCAAATTGTAGGAATTATAATACTAGGTAGGAGATGGTATTAATTAATCCTACATCCTAAGTTATTTTTTAATCCCATCACTAATAGTCCCAAGTTCAAATTTAAAAACAAACAAGTCATTTGGGATTAATAGTCCTATCCCAAGTGTAATACTTGCAAACAAACATAGCCTAGAAGGTTCCATTAACTTGTTTGATTTTTTTTACCCCTTTTCCTTGAATATATAAAATTCAAAAATTCAGACAAAAAATTGAGACTCTTAACTAGGGCTGTAAATGGTAACCGAAAAGTTCGTATTCGTCCGTATCCGTATTCGAAAAAAAGCGGATATTATTCGTATTAAAAAAAACGGATATATCCGTATTCGATTTAAAGGTATCCGCAAATAAACGGATACGAATATAGGCGTATTCATATTCATTTAACATCCGACCGTAAATACATCCGACGGATAGCGAATATTCGGATCCGTATTCGTATCCGAAATTCGTATCCAAATAACTTATATATTATATAATAAGCAAAATAATTTTTTTAAAGTGACATTCCTTATATAATAATTAGTTTTCACTATCATACAAAAATTATTTTAAAAATATATCATTTCACTTCTAAAAAGTAGGAAATAACACTTTTATTTTAATATTAATAAACTGAAATAATTTGATTTAATTATAGTTAATAGATTTTTACTATGATAAAGTTAAAATATCTAAAATGTATCATTTACCAAGAAAATTATATATTAGAAGAACAAAACTATAGTTATTAGCTTGTTATAAGTTTTTTACTTCAAAACTTACTTACAATGTTGGAAAAGACGGGAACAATGAACAATATAATTTTATTGTTAAAATGTGTTAAGTCTGAATTAATTTAGAATTAATCTAGAAAGGGGTTGAATATTTAATTCACGTTTATGAATTTTCGGGTTAAGAGAGTATTTATCACTTTCATTTGCCCAATTATTTAAAAATTAGAAGTCCAAATATTTAAAACAAGCCCAAAGTAAATTTTGGATGAAGTTGGATTAACTAGTTGTCAGTTGTCACAAATACATTATAACTCGCACTCTCTATAAATATAATGAAATAAAATAAATTTTTTATAACTATATAAATTGTAATCTATGTATTGAGTATAAATTATAAATAAAAGTTCCCATAAATATATTATTAAAATTTTAATCAAGTATTTGAGTAAAAATAATTAAATATTTAATGTAAACTTTTGAATCTAATTATAAATTATAAATATTCATGCACACTGATGAGTTAAAATTATGTAGTGCAAGTGCACAGTGTCTATCGTAGATTTAGCAAGTGCAGGTCGAACCACAGAGATTAGATCATTTCTTTAATATATCCTTAATTAATATTTTAGGCAAATTAGAAATAAATATGGTGGTGATGATTAACTAACTAAATTATGTAAATAATAATTACTAATAAAAATTATTAATGAGAAAAGCTATATAGGAATCCGAATCCACCAAATACTAACATAATAAACAATTCCTTATTCCAAATTAATTACCAAATTATTTTTCCTTCCCTTTAAAAATAATGATTTATATAATTCATATGGGCAAGTATAAGTTATGAAAAATTCACAGATTAACTATAGCTTATCAAAACCTCGCAATTAATAAATATGAAGGCGAAAATAATTAGGCACTAATTTCGGAATGGAAAGAAATTAATTATTATGAAATAGTTAGTTCATCTTCATCCTAAGTATTAGAGAATTAGTTATCCATGAAATTTAAAACAAAAACAAATAACACTATTATTATTATTATTTGCACAAAATAAAATAAAACTAAAAGAAAAGAATTAAAGTAACTAATATTATCAAATGGAAAGTTACTGATCTGAATGTGATGGATAAGTGAACAAGCGGATGGGATAAAAAAACAAAATAATGCTAAGGCCAAGGAACAAGACAAACACTAATAAGTTAATGAACTTAAGAAAATAACAAATTGCATTGATGCTTCAAAATTGCTGACTTCCGTTCAAAACAAAAAAAAAAGAAAAGAAAACCTCTCTGTTTCGGCGAAAAACAAAACAGAAGAAATAAACAAAAAGTCCCCCTCTCTCTAAAACAAGAGATCTATTTATAAGAAAAAATAAATTATAACATAATCTAAGATACATTGAACTTGGTCTTCTCTTTTCTTTTGTCTCTTTCTCTCCAAATTGACTCCAACTTCTTCATGATTATCCTCCAAGAGTCTCATGTAATCTTTTATTTGCTCCCCAAGAAAAACAAGATAAATCCTACAAAATCAAATAAAACGTATTAGTTAAATAAAATAAACACACAAAATAATAAATATGGAAATACTAAAATGTATAATTAATGTGTTTATCATACACTACAATATTGGACATCTAAACATTAATAAGTAATATTGAAATTTAGGATTTCAAAAATAATGAAAACTTATTTGAATTATAATTAAGAACATTGATTATTGTATTTAAATATTTATTAAAAATAAATAAATTAACATTAATTCATTATTAAACTATATTTTAAAACGCATTATTTTTTATTCTAGTTATAGTTAGGACTATAAATGGTAACCGGAAAATCCGTATTCGAAAAAAAACGAATATTATTCGTATTCGAAAAAAAACGGATATTATCCGTATTCGATTTAAAGATATCCGCAAATAAACGGATACGGATACTACTGTATCCGAATCCGTATATATCCGTTTACACCCTTACTCTTAAAGTTTCGGGCTAGTCTAGCTTCTTAAAATTTGTTTGACTTAAAGGAATTATATGGTTTTTAAACTTAAAAAATGTCATTATATTGTAAATCATTCTTAATGAGTATTTTTACTTGTGAATTTATGTTGTCAAATCAAATCTCTCTCAAATAGCATGAATTAAGAATGACATACTTTTCCTCCGTCACACCAAATTGTCAAATCTCTCTCAAATAGCATGAATTAAGAATGACATACTTTTCCTCCATCGCACCCAAAAAGAAAAAAAAAAAGATATCTTGATACAAGTTCAAAAGTTAGATATGTGGAGAAAGGAAGGAAGGAAGCGATTAGTTGGAAGCGGAGAAAGAGTACAGACGGAAGCAAAAATTGTAATAGCGGAACATGTGCATAATTTGATATCTTGATACAAGTTCAAAAGTTAGATATGTGTAATTCATGGACAGCAAGGCTCTCATTAAAATACAAGTTTAGAAAGTTATAGATTTACTACTTGTATGTATACATTTTGGGAGCGGTTAGTATGAAGTTAATTTGGTTCAATTAATTCATACAGTGTCGATACGTAAATGTGATTTCTCTTTGCGTGTCAACACCGTATTGATCAATTGACCAACTTATCATTAAAATAACTTCATGGTAACCGGATCCATATATTTTCCCTGTGTCCACCACGCGGCTGAGAAAGTTTATTACAAAGATCTCAAATTGCCAGAGGCCGTCTTTCACTGTATTTGGAATTAAATCCATTTAGGAAAAAGCAAAATTTATAAATGACATGCTTATTTCTTTGTTTGGGAATAAGTTTGATTTGTTTAGTTTAATATTGACAGATATACTCCTCTGTTCAAAAAAATAATCTTCATTTTATTGTAACTTCAATTTGATAAAATCTATAAATTTAAAATTGGCGAGATTCATTCAAGTTTTTAAAATATTAGAGTTTTAAATTTCTAATAACTTGTAGATATTTTATAAAAATTATGATTCTATTAACTAAATTATTTATATTAATTTTGAATTTAGGAATTTGTCAGTTTACTTTTAAAAATCAAAGTGATACTCTTTTTTTCTTTTTTTTGAATGAAGAGATGCAGTACTTATTATGTAAAAGAGGCTTCTCTTCTAGCTTATCAAGTAGAGATCTAATACTTAATAGTTAATACTGAGATGAAAGAGTTAATTTGTTCTTTCTAAAACAAAATCTGATTTGGGATTTCTAGGGGGGGAAAATTGGTGCAATACAGGCCATGGGCCTGAATGATTATTTTGGGATTTCTAGGTGGTGTAACATAATTTACATGGAAGAACATATCCATCCCAAAAAAGAGAGAGACATGGACCTGTGGGCTGTGGCTCATGTTTTAAAAATAAAAATAAAAATTTAAGACTTTAGGATTATTTAAAAAATGTGATAATTGATTCTGATTATTGTTTTTGTTTATAATTAATTTAAATATAATAATAATTTATATTTAGTAAATAAAAAGCTTTTAAATTATTAAAAATGGAAAATGTTTGGTATAAAAAATTTGCTAATCACTTATTTCAAGTTTAAATTACGGGGAAAAAATATTTTTAAAAATATAGATAGGTAATTGATAGAATTCCTTGGTCATTTTCCATTGTTATTAGGGGTAAATTAGTAATATACTTTGTCAAACCTGATTATTAGATTTGAAAAATAAGCATAAGCTCCAAATTAGAACTTCTAATTATTTTCATAACAAATTATTATAAGTAGTTTAAGAATCAAGTTATCGAATATTTGTTGCTTCTTAAAATTGATTATAAGCAATTTTAACTATTTATAAGCAATCTCAAACTCATATCTGAAATTAAATACTGAATACTAAATGGAGTAAAAGGGCTTAGTAAATAGTACTAAATACTGACTGAGTTTTAAATTATAAGATCAAGACTGATTTTTTAAAAGTCAATTTGAAAGACTTTAAGTTCAAAATTAACATGAATTCATATAGTTTATATCAATATAATTATTACTATCACAAATTACCTAAAAAATACTACTACTAGTTATAAAATTTATTGTTTTCAAAACTCAAATAATTTATGTAAATTTAAAAATATCTCAAATTAATTTCAAAAAAGTTAATATTAACCTTATAATTCCGAAGGGATTACCTTGAAATTATATACACACATAAATATCAGTCCTCAATTTTCTTAGAGAAAGAAAATATGAAAAGTATGCACAATGGAACAACCACAAATGCTGCAATCTTTAGCAAATCCTCACTTTCTTTTGAGATCACTCCAATCCTTGACCAGTCTCCACTATACCTGTATATTTAACCAGGATGTATGAATTTAATTAAGAGTGGACAAATTTTTAACAATTAAAAATAATTATAAAATTAAGTTAAATGATAATATATTTAATAAAGCTAATATAAATATCTCACAAAATTAACAACTATAAAAAATTAACCAACAATTATTGACTAGTGATATAAACAAATTAAACTATTCAACTTTAAGTAACTTCGGACTAAAAATTAACTAATTTTAGTATTTTCAAAATTAAAGATACATTATTTTTTTTAGTTCGTTATAAAATTAAAAATACATTTATAATTTCATACTATAAAATAATATTAAGAAGTTCCAGGCTATTATGTCATTACTTAGATCGACTAGTATTATACAACCGCTATTACATTTATTTATAGTAAATGTTACTAGTATATATATATATATATATAAAAGTAAATAACAAAGCTAGAATTACCCGGCATCGATGAACCCTAACCCCAAAACTGTCACAACAGACTGAGCAAGAATTCTCCTTGACGAGACGCTCAAGGGAAGAATGGCATGTTGGTCTTCTGAATAATCTTTCTTTTTAGCGAATGTTGCAAATTTTCTGCCATTTTCCTTGGGGAAGAGGTGAGAGAAAATGGTGGTGGTGGTGGTGGTGGTGGTGGAGATGAGAACCCTATTTCCTGCGATCAGCATTTCTGGTCACAATTACGTTCGGGATGAGCTATATCTAAAATCCAACTACTTTTAGTAAGGGCACTATGGTCATTTCCCACCAGTATGTAACTTTGCTCTACTAATTTCCCACCTTCCAAAACCATTCTAAAATAATCCTATTTTTCTTCCAAAACCCTATCAATGGCAGTGGATGGCGCAGCAGAGACTCTACAAATTCACCGCATTCCACATTCCAAATATATAGACGCAGTCCGGTGGCTTCCGCCGCTGTCCGCCTTTGACCGATTCGTCGTCCTCGCGGTTTTCGACTCGGATTCATGTACCAACTCCATCGAAATCCAAACCCTAAATCGTTCAAACCCGTCAGTTTTAACCCCTCGGTCTTCCCTTGCCTTACCCTCAAGGGTATCCTCTCTCAGAGTCTCCCATACGCTACACAAACCCCTCATTGCTGCATCAACTTTCTCCGGCTCTCTTCAGTTCCTGTTCGCCAATTCAATGGATGCGTCTCTTGAATCAGAGTTATTGGTGCCGGAAAAGGTGTTACATGTGGGACCCATCTCCTGTATTGACTTACAGGAAAATGGGTCTGAATGTGTTTCGGTTGGGGAGGATGGGAGAGTGAATTTGGTTAGTATGGGTGATTCTACGTTAAATTATCAGAAGATATTCGATAGTAAAGGTTTGGTGTCATATACAGCTGCAAAGTGGGCTTCGCCCACAGAGTTTGCCACGGGTGGACTGGGATTTAGTCTTCAGTGGTGGGATCAGAGAAAGCCCGGAGAACCTGTTTCTCAGTTTAAGGGAAATTGGTAAGTTTAAAAGATTTATTTTTCACTCTTACATAGCAGCTAGCTTAAATTGTGTTTTTAATGTCCATTGCAGTTTATTATAATTTGTAAGCAAGTTTCAGTAACTTTGAGTGGCTAGATTAGTTTTGGCATGCATAAACACTTGGGCGATGTTTGTTTGAAAGGATCCGGGATTATAATCCTTTAATCCTAGTCACATGTTTGTTTTTTATGAGATTATTCATTTGATAACTTAAAATAATCTTATGTTATGTTTGTTTTTTTCCAGATTAATTAAAAAATTAGAAAAAAAATATCATTTGGACTATTATACCCTTACCAATAATAACATATTTTAAACTATAATAAATTTAAACTTGTTTATACATTAAAAAATATAATAATTTTTTATATATATAAAAACACAAATATAATAATATAAAGATAATATTGAAGCCCTTCTATTCATTAACTTTTTTGTTTTTTAAACTTTTAAATTTTAATGATTTTATTTTTGTTTTTGGACATGGTAGAAACAAAAGCTTGATCTGACAAAATATATAGGCCTTGTTGAAGTCTTGTTTCAGAACAGAAGAGCAACATGTGTATTTCTATATTTATTTAATTTGTATAGATACTTCGAAACACATAAGTAATATATCCCAGTTTAATCTAAATTGATAGAATTACATATTATGGTCATTTTAGAAAAAAGGTTGAGGTTAATTTTGTCTAAAAAAATTCAGTCCTAAATGGTAGGAATTATAATACCGGATAGAACATGGTATTAAATAATCTCCCATCTTAAGTCATTTTATAATCTCTGGACTAATTGTCTCAAGCTCAAATTTAAAAACAAACAAGACACTTCGGATTAATAGTCATATCCCAAGTATAATCCTTGCAAACAAGCATAGTCTTAATTAATTGTTTTATTATATAAGAAATATTTGAACGTTTAGTCTTTTCTTTTCCTTAACCAGTTTGCCCCTCTCACTTCATATGTCATACTATTAAGATTGCACTTCGGGTGGTGGTAGACAGAGGGATGGAAAAGAGGGTGCTGGTGGAAATGGTCATGTTTGGTTGTACATTTTAAGTGGAATTGGTCATTTATTTGCACTTGGGCTGAGCAGTTACCCTATGGTTTATTAGATTGTAGATCCTCCAGTCCTCATTGAACAGCGAGATTTTACTTTCCATTTTTCTATGTTGGTTTCAAACTGCTGAAGGGTGGACTATCCGAATTCTTGGATAAATAATGGCTGGTAGTGGCAGAGAGACAATATTTATGTTTTTAGACATTTGAGTCATTGCGTTGTCAACCTAATTGTGGTTAAGGTTATCACATTATCAAGCTAAGTAGTTTTACCGGGTGATACTATCACAGTAGTTCAATAATTCACCTAACAAAACGAGGCATTTATTTTCATTTCTTACTTTCCTTGCACATGGTTTCAGTAAACATGAGGACACCAATGAACAATAGTGATTCTGATGATTATTGATTCCATTGGTTGTTAGTTTAAATCTAAGGCAGAAACAAAATCTGAAACATATTGTACAGTAATCATGGATCTAGGAAAAAAAGTCCAGGATATAGAGTTATGATATAGGTGAGGCCATAATATAATGGAATTTTTCTGGGGCACAAAGAGCAGGGTGCCTATCCATTGGCAAAAGTGGCTTAACTCTCAACTTCATTTGTTTTTTTTGACATTGCTGCTTAAACTTGAGCTAATTTTAGGCATTTGATTGATGAATTACTCCCTCCATTCACTAAAGAATGGCTTTAGTGAACAAAAACTGTCCGCAAAAGAATGTATGAACTTCATAAGTTAATGTTATAAAACTTGTGGACCGCATGTAAAAGTACTTTATCTCATTAAATAAATTAGATTTAGATATACATTTTTCTAATACTCACAGTTAAAGTAAGATTATTACGTTTTACTTTGGGGCCGTGGTTAGAGAAAAAGTGTAGGTTTTCCTAATTTGCATAAAAAAATACTTGAGACTTTTTTTTTGGACGGGGGTATGATACAAGTTGCCTTCAAACCAGTGGCAGGTTATAATCATATGGTGTTGGGGATGGTTTTGTTTCAACTTCAGATGGTCTTGGGTTTATCTTCAAGTCTTAAGAGCTCTTGCAGGGGGTCAAAGATCTTCCCGTCTTAAGAGCTCTTTTGAGCTGAATGATCTTTGTGGCTTAAGAGCTCTATGTGGTCAAGTATCTTCAGATCTGAACAGCTCTTCTTATGAGATGAATGTGGTATCAAAATTTTGGGACATTTTATCACCTAAGTGTTAAATTTAACTGCTTCGGATTGTTGTCAGCCACTAGTTAGTTGAATTTTTAAAAAATTCTAAAATCCACAGCATTTTTTCTCCCTGTTTACAGATTAAACACTACTTCTTAGTGAGTTGGTGTTTGAAAAGTTGATTATCCTAATTCCTACTTAAACAGTTTGTTTTCACGAATCACGATTTATTTATTGTTATTGATTGACAAGAAATTGTGTTGATGATATTGCAGGGATCAGGGTACTAGTTCTGGGATTGTGCACTCGATTGACATTCATCCATCACGGAAGCACACTTGTCTGGTAAGTTGGCTGATCTGCAATTCAACATTACTCTTGTAACAAAAATGGGTCCGTGTGCATAGACCTTGATATATTTTAAGGTCGCTTAAATGTGAAACCCAGTTGTGTTGAATATATTTAGAGGCAAAGAAAGTACAAACATCCTTCTCCATAGATGGCAAAGTCATTTTAGGCACAAGTAAGCTGGCTTGAATCTTTTTTAATAACGTTTTGGTGGATTATTTCAACACCGCTGATTTAAAACTTTGAGGAGTTTTGTTTTTTTTGCAATTTAAACGAGATGCTATCATGAAAATCCCACACAACTATCTCCTGCCATTTTATTGATGTCACGAAAGCATGTATATAAGTTTTTCTGCCAGAGTGAGAGAATTTCCTATTTTTCTTTAAATTTTGATTCTGAATTTTATTGAATTAAACTAAATAGGAGACTGGAGATTGAGGGTTCCCCCCTCCCCCAAAAATGATGGTGTGACATCTTTTTGTTGCATCCATTTTCCATTACACTGCCATATGGAAATATTTGGTACGTGACGCGAAGATGTGATCGATACACATCAAAATATACATCTTATGTATATATAAAGTACGAATTAGAGACTGATGTATGGTCACTATTGGATCAGAGATGGTTATCTGATGTATTTGGTCATACACTAGCATTACTGCATAGATTCTTAAACCTTTCTTATTATGTACAAAAAAACTTGACAGCATATATATTACGACACAACCTTTCCTCATTCCATCCTACGGCTAGGAACATTTCCCTAAAATCAATCCTAAACCTTCTAATTCTTCGGAATTTTGCTGGACGAAGATTTGAATTGTACCACATATTGAAGAGACTTAGTTTCATTTTCAATCCATGATTTGTTGTTTTTCGGTTATACAATGTGCAAATTGAATCTTTGTCAAAATTATGATGATGTTTGAAGACAGGAGGCTCTTCTGGTACTGTATTTGCATGGGATCTTCGGTGGCCTCAACAGCCGATGGTTCTTTCTGGGGTTGGGACGGACGAGGCACCCACTCATTCACAATCTGCCAGTGAGGTATGGGAGGTCCAGTATGACACTTTTACACGTTCTTCAAACCTCGCTAGAGCCTCATCTGCACGTGTCTTACCTGCTATGATTTGCTCAGAAGATGGGATCCTAGCTGTAATTGAACAAGGTATGGAGTTGTTGGTCTATATGTTGTTCATATGGCCTCGTAGTTTATATGAGAACTTTTGTAACATTTCAGTTGCTTATGGTTATATCCTTGGGTTTTTGCTTCCTTTCCTTTTCTATTCTGGAAGCCCAAAGATGCTTTCGTAATCCGTATATTTGGCACTGATTCAGTTTGCCATTCTATTGCATAGGTGAAGAACCCATTGAGCTTCTAGTAGAACCGTGTGCCATCAACAGCTTTGACATCGATCGACAAAACCCCTCGGTATGTGAAAGCTGGAATATAATAATGGATTCTGTAAAATTTTGTTCTTGCGTAGTTGCATGTATTTCTTAAACTTTGTTTAACCTGCAAAAGTGTGGTGCATTTGACTGTTTCAAATGTTACAGGATGTGATTTGTAGTATGGAATGGGAGTCTATAGCGATCTTGTCCAGGGCATGACGTATGAAGCTGGACGTGAAGCACTTGGATTATACTCCATTAGAAACTTTTTATCTCATCTCTCGTCCTGTCCCCTCTCACCTTTCCTTAAAAAACCGGGTTTTGCTTGCTTGCTTGCTTGATGGCTTGATGCTGAAAAACTTGTCTAGAAAGCTTGAATGGGAACTTGAAAAATTGTTTGGTGTTGAGGTGCATAATTATCTTCAAAGACAAACAAACAGATCATGCAAGCGTTGTATTGTAAAATTTTGTTATTGCTAATCCCCTAGATTCTATGTTAACTACTTGTTTGAGATAGAAGAAGTATACATGTAGCAGAAGATGGCCTGATGGATATAGCTATCTCCATCCGTTGTGCATGTTTTAACTTGAGAGATTGAAATTTTTAGTCACAAGTTTGAGATATAATTGATAAAATGATATGAATTCATTTGCCAACAAATATTATTCTTTTATTCCAAATGAAAACCAATTTATAGTTTCAAAATCTGATTTAAAGACATTCTTTAAAATCCTCTTTTTCATACTCAACATAAAATAATTAAAATTATTTTTAACAATCAGTTGGTAGCTAACAAATTCAACTGAATAATCAGGCATCGAACAATTAATATTAGAAATTGGATATAAGTTCAGCATAAAAAGGGTGAAAAGATAATTCAAATTAAAAATATAAGAAATAGAAAAGTGAGACAAAACTGTGAATTAAATATGTTAGACATTTGTCTTAGCTTATGATCAAATAATTATTTAAAAGTATTTATCCCAATTATCCGGGAATCATGGCCCTTGAAGGCTGGTCACTTGCACAATTGTTGGTAAAATCTCATTTGTTAACTACTCAACTCAACCTAACAGATTGTTTGATAAAATTAAATGAAAGGTTCTGAATGAACTGAATGGAATTGAAAATCTGAATCCATAATGGTGAGATGATGTGTTTGATAATTGTTTGTCTAAAATATCTGAATACATATCTATTATACTATTTTAACCTTTTGCACTATTATAAACAAATTTATTATATAATTATAAATAAACAATATTATCCAAGAAAAATTAAATATAAATTTTTGAACAAAATATTTGATGAAGTATACTATTAAAAATATAATTTTAGGCATAAAACACTAAAAAATAGTAATAATCTTCTATAGTACATAAAATCAAAACAAAAAACTATAACAACATCCATTAAGTTGGTTATCCAATTTTTTGTTAAATAAAAATAAAAAACAATTTATACATAACAAAATTTGTTCAAACGCATTTAGAATTTAAAAATTGTTGGCTTATTCGTTCAGATTTACACTAGTAAAAAAAAAACAGGTCCCAAGTCTACAAATTTGCTAACTTATTATGAAAGAACAAAATTAGTATAAATTTTTTCCATTCAAAGGGAAACGAAACCTGCCAAGCTTACCTGTGTAAATGAAATAGAAGTCGGTGATCGTCGAGGACAAAAGGCGTGTGAAGACGAAGGAGATTAATGGCGGAATCAATGTCTCCGAGTTCTAGTGACCTTCTGATCTGGCGAATCAGTAATTGTGGCTAATAAGAAGTAATTGTGGCTAATAAGAAGAAGAGCAATATGAAGATGAAGAGGAAGCGGGTGATGAGTTTTCGATTAAGTTTTCGTATTATGGGCATCAAGTCTTTCCCAATTCACATGTATGGAATCCATGAAATCTTCTTCTATATTTTGCAATGGAAGAAAGAGACATACCGGAAACAGAGAATTTAAGATATCCTCGAAAAGGGACATGAAAGAAGAAGAGGAGGCAAATGAGTAATTCATAATGGGAAGACAGTTCGGTTTTACAAACGAAATTGGAGATTTGACTCGTGCCAACCAAATTAACTCAGTTACATTGTAATGTAAACAAATTTATCATAAGCTAATTTTGTAAACTTTTACCGCAAACCTCGAGATCAACTCATCAAAACACAGTAAAATAAAAAAAAAATTAACGTTTGTTATAAATGTGTATAGATTAATGTTGGAGAATAGTTTGAACACAATTATTCAATTCTATGTCTACCAGAATTTGAAATAAGGTGATCAATTTACATGTATGATTACTTGCCTATAACCATTTTTGTTAAATCGTAGACAGCTTATTGAAAGATGTAGAAATTTGGTCTGTTTAGCTGGGGCTGGGGCTGGGGGTGAGTGGGGTGTTAGCATAAAGTGTTCCGAAAATCATTTAGATTGGCGAATTAGGGTGGAAGCCTAAGAAGTGAAAACAATGGACAAGGGTAGTTATTTTTACAATCTGAATGCCAGTTCGAATCAAAAATGAAAATTTTCATTTGTCCCAATAAAAAAGAAAAACTAAAGTACTAGCTAGTATTGTTGATCTAAGTATTTAGGCCAAGAATCAACCAACTCATATTATTTACACCAAAAATGCTTAGCTAGCTCTATAAAAGACATCCAACCAAACATGCCCTTGACAATGTTGTACCCATCGGGAAATAACAAGAAAGATTGAGGCCCCTCACCTCAATCCTCAATCCTCAATCCCCAATCCCCAATCCCCAATCCAAAAGCCGTTCCCCTTCTATCCACAACACTCCCAAGAATCAAGCTTTCTCTCTCCTCCAAAACCGATTCTTTAACCATAACCCAACCAATATGTCAATGGCTTCTTCCACCGCGCTGCTCTCTATCAATTTCGGTCTTTGCCCTTCAAATCAACCTGTTAAGAGCCCCCATTCCATTGTGAATTTCTTACCCTATACAAAGAAAATCTCACTGAACCTCACTTCTTCGCGTAGCATATCCGGGTCCGGCCCACTTCTCCGCCACAGAGTCTTCACTGCCGCCTCTCCCAGTCAAAATCCCCAATCTCTCACTATTGTCTCAGCAAAAGGCTACAAAAGGAAAACCCACAAGGTAACCCAACCCCTCTCCGGCTCTCCCTGTATCTCTGCGTGTATTGTGAGGTTTAGTAGTAGATTGGTTTTGGAAGTGGATTCTGGTTTTTGGAGTTGAAATCCAAGGGTGGAGGGAGAATTGCATTTCTTGAAGTTTTTGTTTAATTTTTATGTTTCATAATTATTTTTCCTTTTTCCTGCATTACTACTTACTAGGCTTCGGCTAAGCGATTTCGGGTAACAGGAAGTGGGAAGATAATGAGGAGGAGAGCTGGGAAGCAACATTTGCTTGCAAAGAAGAATACTAAGAGGAAATTGAGGCTCTCCAAAATGGTTTGAGCTCTTTTTAATTCAATTATCTTTGTATGTCATGTCTGATGTCTGATGCCTGATGCGCTAGCTTGGTTAAGTAGACAGACAATTATTTTAAATAAGGAAAAAGAAATTTTAAATACTTTAGTTGAAAAAGAGGTTGGAAATATGGGACTAGGCTTATTCATTGGTTTGCGAGAATGAACAGTTTTGGAATTTTCTATGATTTTATGATGATATTATTTTTTTTACCTTTTTATGTTTGTTTTCCTAAAACATTATTCTTCTGCATAAAGTATCTAGATGCTTTGAAAAACTAGCTTAATGGTCTCCCACCTGTGGAATGCAATCAATCTTAAGGTAAAATAGAGTTAAAGGTATAAAAAGTGAGGTTTTATCTTTAAATAGGCCACCGTGGTCTGGAAGAATGTAGAAATGGAGCAACCTTTAATGCTGCACTGTCACAAGACGTACAACTGGTGACAGTTGATAATTAACGTTATACTATGTGATGCATGAATAAATGAGATTGTTCCTTCTATTTTAGAGGTGGGGGCTCATGCCACTTATAAGTTAGGTAACCCAATATAAAGTTCCTCATATATGTTGATGAAAAAGAAAGTTTTAATAATAGAAAACAAGAGGATACAATAAAACAGGGGAAGACATCCACCCTCACGGAACTAGCTGAAAACTAGACAAAAGGAGTACTTAATAAGGTGCAATTCTCCAATCTCTACGCACAGATGAGTGAGAGGTACCCTAAAGTCCCCAGCAGAAGCCAAAGGGCTGCAAGAAAATAACCCCATCCCTCAACATATAAAAAGATAGGTAGCTCCCTCTAGACAGGCGAGCTCATTCCACACATTTCCACGTGATCTTCACATCCTTCTCACATCGTTTATATCATTTTGCCTTCTTGGAAGAAAATAGTACCTGAGTTTTGATAAGAGCATTTTACTCTACAAAATAAGAGTGACAAATACTTTAATATTGGGTTCCTGGTTGGAGTCATTATCTTTAGTTGGTTAAATAGAGTTTTTGGTCATACCCAACATAGGGAACCAATTGACTTGAGAAATGGCAAAGAAGTTTCTTTTGAAAAAATTATCCGAAACGACGATCATGGAAAGATGTGCTTTTGTTGGGCTGTGTTGAACCATGATGATTGGCTTGTACGTCAGAACTGAAGCATGTATTAGTGGAGAGGTTTGAGGTAAACAGAAAGTCACTTTTGAAGGAAGAAAAAGTAGTTAGGAAGTTTAACCCGCACTTTTTTGTATGAAGTAATAAGTTTATTTAGTAAACGTAGTCTCCAGTGTATACAAAAAGGCTACAATAGTTCAAATCGTACTCGCTTTTCACTAAACCAGTGTTGATGATATTAGCACAAATATAAACAAACATCTGGGTTGGAGGGGAACTCGGCGCATACCCATTGTTGACAAATGGGAATTGGCTCGACTGGCAACTTGCTCGTCAGTCAGATAAGGCCAACAAGAGGTCCGGAATGTGTTGCAGAGTAGCCAGCGGTGGGGAGAATTAGGACAATTGGGATGTTTATGGATGCCTTATTGCCTTTAGAATTTTAGTAAATGGTAGGGCACCAAAGAAGATGATCATTGCTAGATCTAATGGATCTTTTCTGACGATTCATTGCTAGTTTGCTATTAAGAGGGTTTAGTTGGTACACTTGTCACAGAGGAAGAGGAGATGATTCAGTTAGTGACTGTAGGCAATATTAATCTAGTCTTTTCTTCTTCTTCTTCTTTTTTTTTTCCTTCTGAAAATGCTATCTTGGATCCTCAAGAGGAGGTTATAGACTAGTATTGCTTGCTTTGGTTATCATGTTTGACTCTGTTGGGTCCTTTTGATGGTCGAATGATCAGAATAAAGACGGTTAATTTTTTAAATTTTTGGTAACAAGAAATAGCTTCTCAAAGTTCCTTGAGCAAACTAGTTTTCGTGTCATTCTTCAATTGCTATCTTTGTTTCAGTTTACCCTATATTGATTTTTCATGCACAGGTACAAGTTAACCGCAGTGATTATGACAATGTGATTGGTGCATTGCCTTATCTGAAGGTAAATAGACAGAAGTAGAGGGAGAGGGAGAGGGAGAGAGGCATTCTTTGTATGGGAGGACCTAATTCATTTGTTAAATGGTGATTCGAGCTTCTTCTTCTGTAAAGGACAAAGTATCTCCATTGTTTTAATCGCCTTCTCAAAGCTGTGTGTTTTAAGTTTTATTACTCCATTATGAACCTTGAACTTTTCAAATGCTTGACATGTTGCAGGAGAGCTTATTTGGAGCAAGATTTGCTTCTTATGTCTCTCTATATTTATCCTTTTTATTACTCCAAAAGAGAGCAGTAGAATAACTGCCCTCTTGAAACCTCGTCACATTTCAACTCTTTTTCTCTCTTATTTTTTTATCCCCAAATTTTTTCTCATTTTTTGGCCCATATTTTACAAAAAAAAAAAATTATATATTTTAATTGCCACGCATATTGCCAAAAATATTAATATTATATAGACCGAGCAGGGAGAAAGGGACATCATTAAAATACCTAAAATTGTTGCGATGCTTGGATAAGTCACAAGTATATATGGAAAATTTCCTTCACTTCTTCGTAATATTTGTTTCGCTCCAACATAGTAATAATAATTATATTCTTGCATTATAAAGTTAAATAATAACTTATTACAATTTTTCCTTTTTTTTTTCTTCTCAAGTCCCAAATAAAGACTAATGTGGGTATTAAAAAAATAATAAAATACTTCAAAAAAAAATCCTGCTTTTTAAAGACCAAAGAAACTTGCAACGTCAGTTGAATTTTTGTTTTTGTTCATATTAAAAAAAAACAATATTGATGAGCCCTGCTTTTCAGTCTTGATTTCAATAGAAGAGCCGTACACTATTTTGGGTAATAAATTTTAAGAAAAGAAAATATGGAAACTAAATTAAGGATTTGGGGTAATTGTTTAAATTTGTTCAATGCATTAAATATCAAGAAGATATTTACGAGAAATTCAATGGAAAGTATCATTAAATTTATTTTTCTTTCCATAGAATTAATTCCTTATCATTTTTGGTAAGAAATTTTCTCTTCACTTAAAAATCTCACAAATATATGAAATTACGTCTTTCTGAATAAGGGTAATTTGGACATTTCCTAACCAACCCAGAGTATATCATAATTTGTTCGGAAACGAAAATCGTTCGTCCCCTGGATTTTTCGGAAACTCAGGATTTTCCGACAAAGTCCGAGGGATCACGTGAAAATTCTAGGGTTTTTCAAAAAAAATTTCTTTCGTATATTCAAAGGTAGGGTTTGATTTTTCATTTTCCTTTACTGGTTCTAAAATCTCAAATATATGGTTAATTTCCGGCTGGCACCGAATACCCTGTCGTTTGGTGAGAAGTCGCCGATAAAGTTAGAGATTGAGGATTCATTGGAAGAAGAACATGGTCCCCTCAAAAAACGATGGAAAACGTCCTCGTTGCATTCCTATCAGGTTTTTTTTCCTTTTTTCCTTTCCTGTCTGGGATAAATTTTTCTGTTTTGGCTACTGTGAGAATATGCTGGAATAACTGTAGAATAAATTCTCAGATTTTGTTTCATTTGTTCGGTAAGAAAGTTGAGGGGATTTGATATAAGTTAAAATGGACAAGAAGAGGAATTATGGTTATTTATGATCTCTTTGGTTGCTGAGGAAGTTGAGAAATTTGGGGGCAATGCACACCAAGTTTCTAAGTGCATGGAAAAATGTGTGAAGGTCTTTGCTTAACTGAAGTTTTCTTTGTTATGTCAACCACTAGTTGGATAAGTCTGTTTGTGACTGTTAACTAGCTGAAATCTAGGTAGAATTTGATGTTTCATTTCACTTTATATTCAACTATATTTTGGGGTTTTTATGTTTTCTGTATGATCTATAACGAAGAGTATCGAATGTGTGGGTTTGCTTTAGATGAACCTTTTTCCTCTGTTGGCTTTGTCTGCTTAACAAGTTGGTGTAATTACTGTTTATCTAATTCTTTGTATCTTTTTAACATAGCAGCTTAAGAAAATCTATTGCTTTACTGCCTGTAAATGAGGTTAGCTTCACTGGTTTCACCTGAGAGGATGTGCTGTGCTGTCATACAATAGGAGGGAGGGGAAGGAAATCGTAATGTTCATTTAAGTAGTATATATATGATTCTACAAAGTTTCTAATTAGATCACATCATTGAACAAATTCGGGTTTGGTGTACTAGATCTTTATGTTTGATTTCTAGTTATTTCTAAACTTATTTCTATTATGTTTTTCTTGAGTTAGTTTTCACTTTTGGTTGTTAACTTGTAATCCTTATATGCTATTTTTATATTTTAGGAGTGGAGGTCCAGTATCAATGAATTTCCAATCCCACCTTCCCAGTACAATCCACTTGACGAGCCAAGCCCGTTGGGCTTGAAGCTGAGGAAGAGTCCGTCATTGTTGGATTTGATTCAAATGAGACTCTGTCAAGGCAATGCTTCTTCTATTGGCACCACACCAAGTGAGGATTTTAAATTGGGAAACAAAAAGGATATTAAAAGCTCTGCTGCTTGTGGTGCTTTTGACAAGTTGAAGGCCTCAAATTTTTCCGCTTCACTTTTAAAGATTGGACGCTGGGAGGTAATAGTTATATTCTTTATCCTACTATATGTGAATTGTGTCAGATCTTTATCAAGCAAATGAATTGTATCTGGTGGCAGTATGTGTCTAGGCACGAAGGTGATTTAATTGCAAAGTGTTATTTCGCTAAGCATAAGCTTGTTTGGGAAGTTCTTGATGGTGGTCTGAAGAGTAAAATTGAAATCCATTGGTCTAATATCATGGCTTTGAAGGTGGACTGTCCTGATGATAAACCAGGGAGTTTGACTATAGTGGTAATGTTTACATTTTATAATGTTGTTTTATTCCTTGTATTCTTCGTATTACTTGTGCTTATGTGTCATTGTCTCTTGATATATTCTTTGTTCATCATGTGTGGTTCAGCTGGCTAGGCAGCCTCTTTTCTTCAGGGAGACCAATCCACAGCCTAGAAAGCACACTTTATGGCAGGTTACTGCAGATTTTACTGATGGACAAGCTAGCAAGTATAGGTAATAAGATAAAGAGCTTGTTATAGTTTATTCTCCCCTCATTCCCCCTTCTCTCTTTTCCTTGAGAATATTGTGACCAGTGAATAGTCTCAGATGCACATTGGGTGATTAGTTCTACCCCAAATCAGGTAGAACTCATTAAAGTGTTCTTCTTTGATTTGAGCTATATACTTAGTAGTGATCTTCCAGCTATTATGAAGCACAAACACTTCTCAGAAGGCGGTGTATCAGTATAGGATACATGTCGGACACTAATATTCCATGGATACTTTTGGTTACGTATCTGATACTATCGAACTCTACAACTTTATATTTTATTTCGAATACTTTCGGATACTCTAGGGATACTTCTTGATACACAAGGGAACTCGAATGCTATGTGCTAACTTGTCTAATGATAGGACTAGCTTGCTTCTTGTTTTTAGTATGTAGGTTCTTTGTGTTTTATGACTTGGAGATTATTACTGTCTTTTCAACGTAATGTTTATCTTATACCTTTTCTTTGGCTATGTAATGATAAATTCAATGCTAATAAATAAGTATTAGTACTAGGAGAAATGATGGTATTTGATGCAAATGTTAAGTGCCTAACTTCTGTTATGTTATTATAGGTGTTAGTATTGTAAATGAACTTGAACATTGAAGTTTACTACTTGCTTATGGTTATAAAGAACAATTTATTTACTGTGTGTATATATACATATATGTGTATATATACATACATATATATATATTCACACACATATATTAAAATTTTGACATATATTGTATTCTACTTTTTACTGAAAATATTGTATCATGTATCACATTTTGTGTCATATCTGTTTCGCGTATCCATATCGATGCTTCATAGTCTGTGAGTCTTTGGTTGGTGGACATAACTCAAGAAATTTTAGCAGTGAGCTATATTTGTGCTCTGACTGCCGAAGCTTTGTCGTTATTGAAACTTTTAACTTTGTTTTTGTAGGCAACATTTTCTGCAATGCCCACAAGGTCTTTTAAACAAGCATTATGAAAAGCTCATTCAATGTGATATGCGTCTTAACTTTCTGAGCAAGCAACCAGAGATAGTTTTGGATTCACCATATTTTGAATCACAAGCTTTTGATGATCCTCATAAATTGAGAGTCCATGAGTTTAATCAACTGGAGACTGTTAATGGATCCCCAATATCGGGTGTCCAGGATGCAGCATCACCATCAGCCACTCAATTGTCTTCTTTGGAGATTGAAAAAATGTGCCCTCTTGCCATTGAATATGCGTCTACAGAAGTTTGCTCCTCTGGTTCAGGTAAAATTATGTGCTCGGAATTTTTCTTGATTGTGATGGTGCTTGGAGTTTACAGAGCTGGATAGTTCATTTGTGTGACTGTGTCTGTTTAGCACTTCTTTTTAAAGTAGTAAATACTTTGTGTTTGGAGATTTCTGTGCTCTTTTTCCTTTAAGCCTCTTAGTAAGTTCTCTTGGTGCTGGATGTTTTTTGACATATTTATCTTGTGTTCCAGTAGTACAGGTGTCTTGATGTTCTTAGCAATTTTCAAGTGATTTGCCTTTTATATAGCAATTCATTTTTTTAGTGTCATGCTCAATATGGCATGTGCTACTTTTTGACCAATGTAAGTGGTATATTATTGCTAGTTTAGTATTAGCTTGATGAACTTTACTCTGAATCAAAATTGTGTGCTAGTTTTTCCTTTTCTTCATTCTGGCATATACAAATCATTGAATTCATGGTTTATGTCTATAATGTATGTTTTTTAATTCTTATTACTAAAATAAGTTTTCGGCATCAAAAAAAATTTACAAATATAGTAGAAATTTTAGTTTCTGAGTTCTGTTAATTTACAATTGTACGTACACATCAATTCACAATCTGATGTAGTAGTTTGATTGTGAAATTACAAGGTGTTGAATAATAGAAGGTACTGTTTTTTTATTGTTTAGGATTTTTATATATCTAGATTTTATTTGTTATTATAGTTAATTGTTTGATGGCCTGGAATTTATGGGGGCACCAAGGCATCTGATGTAGGACAAGCTAGGCTTTTAAATCCTAAGGCTTTTAAATCCTAAGGCTATGTTTGTTTGCAAGAATTATTCTTGGAATAGGACTATTAATCCCAGGGCTATGTTTGTTTGCAATGGTTATACTTGGGATAAGACTATTAATCTCAAATGTCTTGTTTTTTTTATAATTTGGATATGGACTTGGGACTACTAGTTCAGAGATTATAAAATGACTTAATATGGGGAACTATTTAACACCATGTTCTACCAGGTAATATAATCCCGAGATTATAATCCCATTGATTAATAGTATTGGGATTATAATCCATCCCATAGATTATAATCCCGGGATTATAATCCTTGCAATCAAATATGACCTAAGAGTTGTCGTACAAGATTTATGAAGCATTCTCAGTGCAACATGAAGTGTTGTTGGTAGTTTATGGAATAATTATTGGTATTATTATTTTTATTTGTAAGTTTCTTACTATTTGTTGTTTTAGCATCCGTTATTTCCTTATTTGTAGTTTAGTCCTTCTATTAGTTGGATATTTTTGGGTGGTTGAATAGTTAAGAGCTTTAGTAATAATAGTTTTGCGCTTTTTCTTTAGATAAATAAAGCTTTGTGATTGTGTTTCTACTTTCTACTCCCTTGGGAGCGTAGGTTCCCTTCCTTTTTATTCTCCTTCTCTTAAATTCTTACTTTTTCTGAGCGGTCTACGTTCGCACCCCGTGTCATTTCTTTTTTCTATCCGTCTGAACATCTACATAAATGCACGTCTCTCTGGGAAATTGGAATTAGGTTTTGCAAACTATTGTCGTCTAGTCTGGTTAGGGGGAAGGCAATCGAAAACTCATCTTATCTCATGATAATTTTTAGAGTACGATTTCATGGCATTTATTCTGGATTTGTATCTAACCACATACAAGATTGGAATGTAGGTTTCCTTTTAGCCATTCTTTGTTGCTCATTTTGTATACAAACATCAATCTTTTCCTAAGATATTTTGGGCAAGGAACACTAAGAAAACTTTGTTTTTTAAAGGCTTCGAGCACTAATTTTATTGAGGTTGAATCGTCTGTCATATAGTGTATCACTATTGCGCTCATCATCCTTCATAATGTTGTTTTCTTGTTCCAATAGATGGGGTACCTGAATTACACATGGGTATCATCCAGACATCAACCTTGAAAAAGGAATTGTGTTTTTATAGATGTATGCTTTGTAACTGTATCTAGTTTGGGCACTGATGATATTTACTTGTGATGCGCACAGGTGTGATTGAAAGGAATGGAAATTATGGAGGACAGGGGGCAAAGAATTGGGAACAATTGAAAGTGCCAGGGTTGTGCCCATCTATGTCCATGAGTGATCTTGTGAACCACATTGGAAATCACATTTCAGAGCAAATGAGCTGTGCAAATGCATCAGAATGCCAGGATATGCTGGAGAACATTGCACAGATTTTGCTTAGTGACACTCAGACGATAACATCTGCGGATGAGAAAGCTCTCATGTCGAGGGTTAATTCTCTCTGCTGTCTCCTACAAGACCCTGCTGTAGTTCCCAATGGACAGGTTGGTAGGGAAACTCAGTTTGACGGACTTGATAATCCTGAACCCAACTATGCTACGAGGAAGTCTGAAGTTAATGGTACGGCAGCACATGATGTGAATCTGAAGAATGTTCCTGCTTGTAAACAGTCACTGACCGTGTCTAGGAATGACTCTTTAGGTGACTTGGTGCTGCTTGCTTAATCTTCCCCGGACTGCATCTCTCCCAAAATTCTTATTTTTTGGCATCTCAGAAGATGGTGAAAATCATTCTGGATAGTGAACATTTTTAGCTTGATATTTCTTAAGCTAGATAGATAGTGGGGGCAGTGCATCTGTTTTTGTCATTTATGGAATTGAAGCTGTCGCTGATGGTAAGAAAGATTGATTCTGAGACTTTGCAGTGGTAATTGGGGGGGGGGGGGGGGGGGGGGTGTTTGTAAATTTAAGTTGAGGAGGAATTCTGATAGATGTCGTATATAAGAAGAATCTATTTAATTGGTGCTCTACTGTTATGTCTTTTAATACTTGTGATGACAGTGACCAGAAACTAGAAGCAAGCTTAAAAGACTTTGTATGACAAATCATAATGTTGCTAAAAACATTATCTGCTTCTTCTGCCTAAAACCTGTTAGCTATAGTTTCGTTGTTTCTGTTTTGTGTTCGCTAGTTTGTTGAAATAAGTCCTGTTCTTTAGGAGAGATAGGAGTTTGTTTTCTAGCCACTACGCTATAGGCTTGTAAAGTGTAGTTTCTGTTATTTCTTTTCTGTGTAAAAGCTATAAATAGCTGCTGATATGTTTAATGAAATATACATTCCTTCGCTCAATTTTCTAAGCTTTTTAAGTTCTGATCTCCAACAATTGGTATCAGAGCTAAAGGGGCCTGATTAAAAGAGGAGTGTGAGAGTGAGTGAAGCATGACAACCTCAGAGAAATTCGTGATTCCAAAATTTGATGGGTATTACGACCATTGGTCGATGTTGATGGAAAATTTCTTGAGGAGCAAAGAAATGTGGAATCTGGTGGATGAAGGGATTCCGTCACCAGCGATCGGGACTTCATCAGCAAGTGAGACGCAGAGGAAGAGCGTCGAAGAAGCTAAGCTCAAGGACCTGAAGGTAAAGCATTATCTGTTTCAAGCAATTGAAAGAGAAATTATTGAAACCATTCTTGACAAAAGTACGTCGAAGGCAATCTGGGATTCAATGAAGCAGAAGTACCAAGGATCCACCAAGGTGAAAAGAGTACAGCTGCAGGCACTGAGGAAGGAGTTTGAAATGCTGACTATGAAGGAAGGGGAAAAGATCGACAACTATTTTGCACGAACTCTGACAGTTGTGAACAAGATGAAGGTGAATGGTGAAGCCATGAAGCCAAGTACAGTGGTGGGTAAGGTTTTGAGATCTTTGACTCCCAAATTTAATTATGTTGTCTGTTCAATTGAGGAGTCAAATGATTTAGATACCATGACCATTGATGAGCTCCACGGAAGTCTACTGATTCAAGAACAGAGAATACAGGGGAGTCAGGAAGAAGAACAAGCCCTAAGAATCTCTTATGATGATAAGCTAGAGAGAGGAAGGGGCAGAGGCTCATTCCGAGGAGGTCGAGGTCGAGGTAGAGGACGAGGGAGAATGTCTCCAAACAAAGCTACTGTTGAATGTTTCAAATGCCATCAGTTGGGACACTATCAATATGAGTGTCCTGATTGGGACAAGAAGGCTAACTATGCTGAAATTGAAGAAGAAGAAGAGCTTCTGTTGATGACTTATGTCGACTCTCATGAAACCAAAAGAGAAGAAGCCTGGTTCCTTGACTCTGGGTGTTCCAATCATATGACTGGAAACAAAGAATGGTTCTCAGAGTTGGAGGAATGATTTCGTCAAACGGTGAAACTTGGTAATGACACCAGGATGGCAGCGGTGGCTAAAGGAAGTGTACGACTTCAAATGAATGGCACTATTCAGGTAATTTCAGATGTTTTTTACATACCTGAATTGAAGAGCAATTTGTTGAGCATAGGACAACTTCAGGAGAAGGGTTTAGCTATTTTAATTCAGCAAAGGACATGTAGAATCTATCACCCTAGAAGAGGGTTAATTATGAAAACTGATATGAGTGGAAATAGAATGTTCTATCTGTTAGCATCCATGGCACCGAAAAATCCTATGTGTCTTCAAGCTGAAGCTTTGGCTGAAAAAGAGTCACACCTGTGGCATCGTCGCTTTGGTCATTTGAATTATCAAGGGTTGAGAACACTTGCAAACAGAAAAATGGTAGATGGTGTGCCTCTTCTCAAAGTTCCAGAGAAATTATGTGAAGCTTGTTTGGTTGGAAAACAACACAGAGAATCTATACCAAAGCAGAGTTCGTGGAGAGCATTGAAGCAGCTTCAACTGGTGCATTCTGATCTATGTGGACCTATCAAACCGGCTTCCAATAGCGATAAAAGGTATATCATAAGTTTTATTGATGATTTTTCACGTAAAACTTGGGTTTATTTTTTACATGAGAATTCAGAAGCTTTTGTTGCATTCAAAAACTTCAAAGCGTGTGTTGAAAAGGAGATTGGCGCACATATTATTTGTTTGAGAACAGATAGAGGAGGTGAGTTCAACTCCAATGAATTTGGAGAATTTTGCAAAGCTCAGGGTATAAGCAGGCAGTTGACAGCAGCGTACACTCCACAGCAGAACGGAGTTGCTGAACGAAAGAACCGAACAATCATGAACACAGTGCGTTCAATGTTAGCTGACAAGGAAGTTCCAAAAATGTTCTGGCCCGAAGCTGTAAAGTGGTGTGTGCACATTCAAAACAGGTGTCTAACTGCAGCAGTGAAAGGACAAACTCCAGAGGAAGCATGGAGTGGTGTGAAACCAAATGTGGATTATTTTCGGATCTTCGGGTGTATAGCTCATGTTCACATTCCAGACCAGAAGAGAAGCAAGTTGGATTTCAAGAGTAAGAAGTGTGTATTATTGGGTGTTAGTGACGAATCCAAGGCCTATAGACTATATGATCCAGCCACTAAGAAGATTATCATCAGCAATGATGTTTTATTTGAAGAAGAAGAAAGTTGGGATTGGGGCAGAACTGACGAAGAATTGAAGTTGGATGTTCTAGAAGATGATAAAGAAAGTAATGAAGAGCATATTGAGGAAGAAAATATTCAGAATGTCTCAGGCAGCAACAGTTCAGATAGTTCACTTCCAAATGAAGTAAACACTCAAGAAGTTGCAGTTGAAGAGAGGGATGAAAGAATCAGAAGAGAACCGGGTTGGATGGCAGAATATGAAACTGGTGAAGGGCTCTCAGAAGATGAAGATATGCATGAAATGATGATGGTCATAGATGATGATCCATTTAGCTTTGAAGAGGCAGTCAAGAGCAAGAAGTGGAGAGAGGCAATGGCAGCAGAAATTGAAGCAATAGAGAAGGATCAGACTTGGGAATTGATGGATCTGCCCAAGGGTGCTAAGTCTATTGGAGTTAAGTGGGTTTTCAAGACCAAACTTAACGAAAATGGGGACGTGGAGAAATACAAGGCAAGATTGGTAGCTAAGGGTTATGCACAGCGCCATGGAGTGGATTATACTGAAGTATTTGCACCAGTTGCAAGACTCGACACCATTCGAGTAATACTTGCAGCAGCAGCACAATATGGATGGGAAGTTTTTCAGCTTGATGTGAAGAGTGCTTTTCTTCACGGTGAGCTCAAGGAGGAAGTATTTGTGCAACAGCCTGAAGGATTTATTAAGGAGGGAGAAGAAGGAAGGGTGTACAAATTAAAGAAAGCTCTATATGGCCTCAAGCAAGCACCAAGGGCATGGTACAGCAAAATTGAGGCTTATTTTCTGCGTGAAGGCTTTGAGAAATGTCCCAGTGAGCATACTTTGTTCACCAAATTAGTTGGAGGTAAAATTTTAATAATAAGTCTTTATGTAGATGATTTAATTTTCACTGGAAGTGATTTGAGCATGTGTAATGAGTTTAAAAACTCAATGATGATGGAATTTGACATGTCTGATCTGGGAAGAATGAAGCATTTTCTTGGAGTAGAAGTGTTACAGAATTCGAATGGAATTTTTATTTGTCAGAGAAGATATGCGCGAAAGGTATTAACAAGATTTGAGATGGCAAGTAGCAATGCTGTGAAAAATCCAATTGTCCCTGGTACAAAGCTGTCAAAGGATGAAGGAGGAGCTAAAGTTGATACAACTTTGTTCAAACAACTAGTTGGGAGTCTCATGTATTTAACTGTGACTCATCCCGACTTAATGTATGGTGTAAGTCTCCTTAGCAGGTACATGTCTAGGCCAACCATGTCACACTGGTTGGCAGCCAAGAGGATTCTAAGGTATTTCAAGGGGACAACAGATCTAGGCATTCTCTATAAGAAAGATGAAGGCAGCTCAAAGGGAAATGGCAGTTCAAAACTCTTGGCATTTACGGATAGCGGATATGCTGATGATCTTAATGATATGAGGAGTACTTCTGGATATGTGTTCATGATAGGGTCTGGAGCTGTTTCATGGTCTTCGAAAAAACAACCAGTGGTGACTTTGTCTACTACCGAGGCTGAGTATATCGCAGCAGCTCTATGTGCATATCAGTGTATATGGCTCAAGAGAATTTTGAAAAAAATTGGAGTGGAGGAGAATGGAGGTACTATAATTCAATGTGATAGCAGTTCTGCTATTCAACTGTCTAAGAATCCTGTCTTTCATGGAAAAAGTAAACATATTCATGTGAGATTTCATTTCTTAAGAGATCTGGTGAATGATGGTGTTGTGGAGTTAAGGTATTGCAATTCTCAAGAACAAGTTGCAGACTTGATGACAAAGCCACTTAAGATGGAGCAGTTTGAAAAACTTCGTAGTATGCTTGGAATGGTTAATGCATCAGAAGTAAGCTAAATGCAGAGTTTTTAGCTTAAGGGAGGGAATGTTAGCTATAGTTTCGTTGTTTCTGTTTTGAGTTCGCTAGTTTGTTGAAATAAGTCCTGTTCTTTAGGAGAGATAGGAGTTTGTTTTCTAGCCACTACGCTATTGGCTTGTAAAGTGTAGTTTTTGTTATTTCTTTTCTGTGTAAAAGCTATAAATAGCTGCTGGTATGTTTAATGAAATATACATTCCTTCGCTCAATTTTCTAAGCTTTCTAAGTTCTGATCTCCAACAAAACCTCCTTTCTTCAACCGCCAACCCTTGCCCTAAAACCTCCCTCCCTTCTTCAACCGCCAACCAAGCGCTATGCTATAACTTTATATATATTATCAGGGGTAATTCCCTAATAATATTTTATTTTTTGAATAAAGAGTCGGTGTAAATATAAAGTATATCTCTTAAATAGCATATATTTATTAAAGCTCTTTTAAAAAACAAGTGGTGTTGCAGGTGACATTTTTGTAAATAAAAAGAAAGCAAGTGATATCACTCTCTTTTAATATTATGTTGATTTTTAAAAAAAAATCTCCAAAACGATATAATTTTAATAAAGATACGTTATTTAAGATATATATGGCGAAAATCAAAATTAAAAAAGTACTTTTCATAATAAATAGGAATAGAAATCTGATTTATCTCAACAAATCCTAATCAGCCAAGGACGGTTTCATTTTGGTGGGCTCCACAACGCTTTCTAAACTCACTTTTTGTGGAGTCCCTTTTGTTTAATTTTTGACTTTTAGATTTTCTTAAAAATGAACTCCCTCTATTAAAATTAGAAGATGGATATTCATTTTAAATTATTTTAGAATTCTTAACAGGTGTCTACACTAACCTCAATATTTTATTAGAATAAACGAGGGACATGGATAATGATTTATTATATTATTAAATATAAATATTTATTAAAATTTTGAGAATATAATTGTAAATACTAAATTATTAAATATTTATTTAATAATAAATATTTAAATTATATATTATAGTTTCATTCGATCAATTATTGTAGTGAAATTCTATATTAGTATTTATACTGACAAAAATTGCTTGAAATTCTAATCCAAACAGAAGTATGAAATTCAAGCTTTAATAAGTTTTGATTTACTTATGATAATTAGTTACTATAATTTTTCAACTAATTTTAGAGTTATTATGTTTTAAAAAAAAACAAATATTATTACTAAAATTAATTTTGTGATTTGATAAAATTTCAAGTTTTAATGAATTTAATTTAGTTAAGACATTAATTTAATAATAAAATTTATGACTGATATTAATATAATAGATTAAGAGATTTTTTTTCGATATCTTGTAATAATTGTTCTACATAAATTTTTTAAGATACATTGTCTTGCATAAAATTGTGATAAATTTGGTAGGACCCAAAAAATATTCTTTTAAAAATTCCTTTTCCTATTAGATATAGATATATATATATATATATAATCCTTTTTCATAACAGGTTAGGATTCCTTTGAAATACTATACAAATATAGATAGTACTTATACTAATTTCGATAGAAAACAAAAGGCTAAATCAAAAATTAGTGAAATCAAATTTTTGCTTTTAATTATATAGTTGATATGTGATCATAAAAGGGAAGAACAAAAATTTGAAAGAGGGAGTAATATACACAGTAGTGATAGTAAAGATTTATATTAAAAAAATCTTGTGTATTTCATCTTATACAACTGTAAAAGGTCAAAAATAAAATAAAAAATAAGAACTCTTATTTTTTATCAAATTTCTGACGAATGAAATTATTTATGTAGCGACAGGAGTAAGAACATAGTAAAGGAAGGCCAAAATGGTATGCAATGCATGCACTTTAATCACACCACAAATGCAGAAAGAACTACACAAGTTGCCTGGTGAGGAAATTTGATTCACGCGGTCGTATTTATCTATGTTTTCATGATAAAATCTAGTTAGCTTTCCTTGGAGGGGGGGAGGGTGTGGGGGGGAAACATTCGACTAAAGGTAAATAGATTCTACATATATACAACTCCATCACCACCACCACTACCATAAGAGGCCGGACAATTACATTTTAAATTCCCAGTAGACGATTTTGTTAGGAACCCATAATTCCACAGGTCAAGGAGCCATAGCTTAAACAGCAGTGGTGGTCCCAACTGTGTGATATTCTTACATACTAGAGACTTGAGGGTGAGGGGGAGAGGGGGTGGGGGGTGGAGGGGAGAGAATTTATATACAAAAGGAAGACTAAACTGAGCTCGTCATCTACTTTACAGAAAGGAAATCAACTTAAATCTCCCAACCAATCAGAGATTTATCTTTTGAGTAACAAATTATGTATTTACATTTAGTTTCTTCCATCATGTCAACTATTTAGACTTTCGCGAGATCAGGAAGGAGGCTGCGAATAAATGGTGTTGTCAGGTAACATTGCTATGGTCACTATGAAGTATTCACAGCCAACAGGAAGACCATATGGGTTTGAAGTCGACCCCGTATTCAAGGTCAACCGACTGCTTCCTGTGTCAGATGTCAGGTTATCTACTAGGTCTCCTCTACTATGATCAGTTCGAACTGAAGGAGGAAGCGAGGACCTTACTATTTGTTGTTCAATATGCACAATCTGCCCAATTATGTAGCTAGGACGATGTGGAAGATGATCGGTAAACAAGGCCACAGATTCAGCAGACAGGTAGTAGTGATTGCAGTTCCGATTGATTGCCTCATAATGCCCAGCAGAGTTGAGGATAAATGCAGCAATCTCGTGGACAATCCAACCGGCCAAAGGATATCTTTTCCTTGTTTGCCTGTTATAACAACAGCAACTATTATACTTTACTGAGGAAAAAGGTAAGAGGAAAAGTTAAGTTTATGAACTGAAATGAATGGGGAAATGGTATTATTCCTTGAGAAAGAATTAGGTTTCAAGTATATGTAACATAAGAAGACTGAAGTTGCAACCATTCCACTAACAACTACACATGCACCCTACAAGCTATAAACATAATCCTCTATTGATAACACAAGCATGTATAAATTAGCAAGATTTTTAAATTCAATAACAACTGTTTCCATCTTACTGAACAACAAATATTCCCAACTGATCTGTTTTTGTAATAAAAAGTATTTTATCCCTAAAGGTAAATAGAACATATTTCAAAGGCATTTTTCTAGGTCACCTGCCATCATTTGACTACTACTGTTGCTAAGCATTCTACTACAAGAGTCGTCAACAAACTAATGAATTACCTGCTTCTCATGTTGATGCTTAACGTACAGCGTGTTGACCAACTCTTTCTTCTCTTCCAACTCCTTGGTAAGCTGCTCATTTGCAGCTTCAGCCTTCGAGTACCTGTCAAGCAGCTCTGCACGGTGCCTCAACAAAACACCAACTTTATCAGCGTGTACCCGGATGCATTCACGGAACTCTGCAATACCATCATCTTCATTGTCACCAGTAGAGCTGAAAGTTAAAATAACCAACTGAATCCACAATCAACCTCACAAACATTATGTATATAATAATCTCTAAAGAATATTAAGAGACTAATTCAAAGCCATTCACACATAATTTCCAGATTTTGGGTTTTAACTTCCATTATATGATGGCATTTATCATATTTGTAATCTCTTTAAAATAGTAGCCAAAAAAAATAATATGCTCCTTCACCTGCAACAAAGGCTCAAAGCAACTAAGCAATAAGAACCGAGGCTTGGGAAAATGTGTTTAAATATACCCACAACCAGATTCACTAGATTTTTCTTTTTAAACACAAATCTATCAAACTGGACGATCCATCGATGAGTAACCTAATCTTGTTGGGAATTTGAACTTATAAGGCGCATCAAGTGTCTAAGGCAATTGATTCTTCTAGAACGAATGTGTTATAATAGATGGCTCAGCCAGATTCGCATCCAACCAGCTATGTCAACGGCTTAACGCTTTCCTTAGAATTATAAGGAGGAAGGCTTGGTAAAATTATATCCACTATCATTCTGAAGATTAGAGGAGATATAGCTAGGTCAATATAAGCACTGGAGGTTTGGTAAAAGTACTCTAATGCCTGGCTACCAGGAACAACTGTAAGCCTTTTGCTTTCCAAATATGAATAAAAAGAGTTTTATGTTTAGAGTCCCCTGTATAGTAATCATGATGCCTCCACCAACAGCCTCATCACTTTAAATAGAAACAAGAGAAAGGGGGGGGTGTTACCGAGGCTTGCAATAATACGGGAGATCCATTTATGTCCTGCTTAGGTCTGTAAACAAACCGAACCGTTCGCAAACCGGTTCGGTTCCGGTTCGAGTTTGATGCCTTGCCGAGTCGAGATCGCACATGGTTTCATGTTCGATTGCTCGATCGAACATTTTCGCGAACCATGTGGTTCAGTTTGTCTGTGCTCGCGAACAATTAGGGTTCGGTTTGGTTCGAGTAGTTCGATTTCTAACATGTGTTCGAGTGGTTCGATTTCTTTACATGTGAAATTTATTAACCGACTTGGAAGTTGGAAATATAATCAGCTGACGTGGTTCGTCAAAATGTTGATCACGTTCACGAACGATCATGTGTTCGTGAACTGTTCATGTTCGCTAACTCAATTATGTTCAACTATGTTTGGAAACTGTTCGTGAACTCGATCATGTTCGCGAACAGCTAACAATCGAATTCGCACATGGGTGTTGGTTCGATCATGCTACTCGAATATGTTCGAGTTCGGTTCGAGTTTGACAAAGACCGGATCGGATCGGTTCGGTTCGTTTGCAGACCTAGTCTTGCTGCATCTTTTATTCCACTACCTGATCCCAAGAAGTTGGAATATACCTGTATTAATAGCGAAATGATATTATTTTCTAGAGTAATGGCAGAATATTAATGGGAATGTTCTCACCATCAATTGTGTCAAGAAAGTTGTGATAAATGTGGAGGTTAGTGAGTCTTGTAGCTCACAAGGAAGATTACGAAAAGAAAAAAGTTTATAAATATAGTAATGCAAGGGGTCTCAAATGACATGGTACTAAATATTTTAACGATAATTTATGTCATAGTCAATTATATGAAATCTACCCAACCAATGTTACGATGACACATCATTTGACACTTTTTGAAACAAAAAATTTGAGACCCCTAACATCATCACCCTTATGAATAAGTACACATCTTTTATTGTACTAAATTCCCTCACCAAGTTGGAAGATAACTACGGTTTAGTAGCATAATGAGTTTATTTTATAGACTAATGAGAAGTATTAATTATTCCCTTCATTCCAAAATATAAGATCAATTTACTCAAAATGTAAAAAATTAGGACTAGCTTATCCTCTTCAAAAATAAAACTCAATTTTATATAATATAATTCAGAAAGTCATTTTGATTATATAATTAGCAAATTCTCCTTACGAAAGAAAATATAATAATTGAGATCTCCTGTAAACTTATATTAGCTACAGTGAAATAATAGAAATAACAATATAAAATATGTACCCTAAAAAAGAGATAAGACTTGTTGAATATCTAAAAGAAACAGCTGCAGTTCTTATTCCCCCTGGAACACGGTCTTCCTTGGGTCCTACTATAAGTATATAATATTTAGTTGTTTTCAGCACAGATTTTAATACTTGGCAAAATCACATTTATGAAATATATTTCTATACTAAAACATATAATCAGAATTTGTATTCTATTAAGGTGTGGGTGTGGGTGGGTGTGGGTGGGTGGGGGTGGGGGTATGCTTGTGTGTGTGCACACATGTATGGGGGGATTGGTGGTAAGTGTGTGGGTTTGTTTTCAGCAAGTCTTAAACGGCAGAAAACAACCAATCTATTTGAATCTCTAGACTCATGTCATGAGGGGTAACATATAGGGTAAAAAGGTCAATCTAAACACTAATCGAAACATTTCTTGCAACTTTAAAAAGCATAAAACCTTGTGAATTAGAAAACTTAGTCAGCTTAAGCAAATTTTGGATATTGGTCAGTTATTAAAAAAAAGTATGTCAATCTTTGAATAGAACAAGACCAGAAAAATCTAGGAGTATAGAGAGAGGAGGGAGAAAAAATCAATGTTAATAGTTAAAGCATAGAACAATGCAGAGTACATAATAAATCAATAATATATGAAATATTATTTTTTAAAATAATGATTATGTATATAAATTATGGGAAACCTACTTGGCCAAGGATTGAGCTAAAGCACGCAATGACTCTGCAAAAGCAACAACTCCACCAGAAGACACACAGGTCCTAAGTCTTTCAAAAAGGCTGCGCATTTTTACAGCAGAGGAACGTAATGCACTATACTCTGATGCCCTCCTGTCAGCTGCACAAAGATGGGTTTGGGCTTCCTCCCTTGCTTCATGTAGACAATTCTCTAAGTGGGCACAATTCATCTGTAAAACATAAAATTAGAAAAATAGGCAGCCCATGAAGGTGCATAAAAGAACTTTCTATAATATTTTTGTAAGAGGACCTTACAGATGGGATTCATTGTCAGCCTAACCCAACTAGTTTGAGATAACAGGCATTGTTGAGTTGAGATTTTTGTAAGAGGAAAATAAGTTGCATGACTCGGTTATAAGGGGGATTACTAGTTAAGCCTACCCTCATGACCACATTTTTCACGAGTTCAGCAAAACCTTTATCATTCACTCTTGATGATATTCTGAGGTTATTGATAGATCACATCTGTGGGAATTTTTATAGTTTTACAAGATGGATAACATTTCCATGTTCAAGCGTCTAAACCTCCTAAACCTTTAAAACTTGGGATAGAAGAAGAAAGTCCAAGAGTGCAGTAAATCAGTAGTAGCACTCCTACACAAAGATAAGACAGAGAGGAGACAACATGCTTTCAAAAAGGAAAAGAAAAAAGGTGAAGTTGAGTTCTAAAAATTAAATCCACCAACTGAGAAGTTCTGGAAAATGGTATAATTTTTCACCTAGTTATGTTTTATAGTATCACTACAAGGAAATATTATAATGGAATTCTATCTCAAAAAGGAATATATAAACATTCATCTAAGAACTAAAAAGTGAATTCTTTTATATATAATTGTATATAGAATTATAACTAAAGCAAAAAAAAAGCATATATAGACATATAGTTAAACAACCATTCCACCATAACAGAACATAAGGTAAGAGGCATATGAAGCTCAATACATCAGAAAAAGTAAGCAATAATACAAACAATGTTAGAATTAAGTATAGAATTTTTGTGTGGGATAACACGTCCATCAAGAGATAAGATCATGAACTGGCAACTGCATTTCAACATCCCTCCAATACAGCATTAGGCAAGTAGCATGTGACTGCCATGGGGTTAAATACGTTTTTGGACACTAAACTATGGACCAATTTTCAAATCCATCATTGAAGAAAATTCTACAAGTCAACTCACTGAACTACCGTTTCTAAAAAAAATATAATAGCGGTTAACCCGGTTTACTTTTCACTCAACACTTTCTAAGATAAACGCAACCAAAGGTTTCAGTAGCACTACATTTCAATAGTTATATCTCCCACCCTCTCTCTCTCTTCAACAGCCGTGTGATACCTCTTTTCATCTTTTTTTAAATATTACAGTATTTGAAGTTTCAACCTTTTTTCTTTATGATCTGAAGATTGTGTTTGTATTGATTTGATATGTGAGAAGTGAGAATGCTTTTGCGTTTGCACTGTTTTCTTAATCTTGTTCTTCAACATCAAACTGGTCTTGCTTTTTGTTCTTGCTCTTCCATCAATTTTTTAGGTTTTTTTTGGGTAATACTCATACAGAGATTGAATAGTAAATAATGCATTATACTGTCTTAAAGCTTGATTAAAGAGAAACATGCAAGTATGCAACTCACATGCCCTTTTTTTATTATTATTTTTGTCACTTTCTCATGCAGGTATTGCCATGTGAAAAAAAATATATTTCAGATTCAGCTCTCTCTCACCCTCTCCCTCTCCCTCTCCCTCTCCCACTCTTTCTCGCTTGTGCATAGTCTGCCGTCTAAACTCTAAATTCAACATGGTTAATGGATCTTGTACATTTTGTAAGAAACTAGTAGTTTAGTGAGTACTTCTAGAGTTTTTACTTCAGTGCATTTATGAGATGGCCCACAGTTCAATGACCGGAAGCATAATTACCCCTTGACCAAGTTATTAAACTAAAATCCAAAACAATTATGTTTTTTTCTCATCTTACTTTCTTTTTTGCATTTTTTAGGGCGTAGATGGGGAGAGAAGAAAACAAACATGCACAGAATTTAAGTCCATGAGAAGTCCAAGAAAGGTGAGAAAAAAACATTATATGCACATTAATTTTGGGAAAAATAACAAAATCCCATGCATTGTGAGAAAACTATAATTAGATTTGATAACACTATCCAACAACATCTGCATAAAAGCCAAGTCTCCCCATATGAAGACAGGTATTGATGATTAAATAACAATAAAAAAAAATAATTATATCAACTAATATTCTGATAATTCTCAAAGAAACCAAGAGTATGACAAGAATACTCATATTTCAACTGATAATACCTGAGATTCATCTAGAAGCTTTCGACTGATTTCCAACTCCCTTCCAAGCTTGACAACCTCCTCTGTCAGTGTTTTAAGTTTGGTTTCCCTATCACTTAGTTTATTGGACTTTTCTTCAAGTACATTTTGCAGTTCCAGTACAAGGTCACTACTTATTTTAGAATCCAAACCTGGGTCAACTGCTGTGTCAGACGGCAAAGTATTCACAGGCCGAGACATGCTATCACTAGTGGAACTGGTTGCCAGTGCCATGCCAACGTCTGCTAACAATGGGTCCTTACTGTCTTTATCATTGGAATGCACATCGTCATGATTTGGCTCTAACATAGATGAATCTAATTGAGGATTTACTATTCCTGATGAATCTGTCATATTCTCATCCAAACCTTCACATGCTTTCCCTTCTTCATCAAGAACTCCTAATCTGACGTGTAACGAATTAGAAGTAGAAGAAACCTCATCCATGGGTACTAATGCCGTGAGGGCTTCTCCTTCACCCGAGATTTCTGACTTGCTATCATCAGCCTTCTCAGTTGAAGGGGCAAATGTAGATGCATCTTTATCAACTGAAACCTTATGCTCTTGCAAATACCGATCAGACAACCTCTGCTCCAATTCTCGAATGCGCTTCTCATATGACTTGCACTGCATTTGTTTATTCTTTAGCATAGATATCAGGTGTTTCTCATAGTCATCTTTCAGATGCAAGGCTTCAGCAGTCTTCTCGGCCGCATCTTTTAGCAAACTCTCTACTTTACTGTCGTCAAGTGATTCATATTCAACTTCAGAGCAAAACGAACAAATCAGAGCTATTGCAGAAGCAAGTTGAGCTTTTAGCTTTGCATTCTCAACTTCCAACTTGCTAGTTCCAGCAATCTCTACCAGCTCAGAAGCCTCAAGGATCTTCTCAGAATCATACTTCTCAGTGGCATCCAAAGAACTCTCTTCGACTTCAGCCGAATGGGAACTATCATTAGACATGGAAAATGAACCCTTCAAAGTTCCATGCTTCTCACTCTTGGAAGACAATCCTACCAAATATTCAGGGGCATAACGCTCTATGTCTGATATGTCAATATCAAGTAAATTAGTGTCAAAAGGAGTTATATTGACATCACACTGGTTAGGAGTGTCATATAATCCCATGGATGCTAATATATCCCTAGGGATATAAGAACTATATACTTTCAGAAATTCCTCCCTTCTCCTGACTTCAGCATCCCTCTTAGTTGCAAGCCGTTCAGCCAATTGTCCAGCCATGCCCATGTAGAGCTTCATTGATGCCTTTCGTCTCACTACCTCTGCAAGACAAGCTCTATATGCAGGTCCAATGCCACGAACCACCTTCAAGTGCTCAAACTGATCACTTTGACGCTTCAATGCCTCTGTGAAAACTGAAAACTTGAAGCGCACATCTTTGATGGTGAACTGAATATATGCTATCTTTTGCATGTAATTCTGCACAAATATGTTCATTTCATTCTTTTTGTTCATGCAGAAATCAAGTAGATTGAAAATTGATTGTTCACAAGTCTGCATCTTAGGGAGGTAACTTTTGTCATGACCATCATACATGGGACCTAATGCTGAAACTGCATCATGAGGACGTAGTGAAGACGATAATTGGCTAGTTAGACAGTCATCCACCAGTTTCTTGACCATACTGACATCTTTGCTGCATGAACATGTATACATGGTAAATGGAAATAATAAACTGCCGTATCTTTGGCTGTGTTTTTTATTATCATGAGCTTAACCAATATATACATGCAGTACATAAAGGTGATGAATACACAAACATGTGTAGTCTAAACACTCATATGCAGGGTTTAATCCAGATGAGTTTCTAATGAGATGAAGAGAGGCGATACTGACGTGGAATAGATTAAGGATTGTTAAAGAAAATTATGCTAGAGACTTTGTCTACTATATTTATGAATAGGGACTGACTACTACATTTATGAATAAGTTAACCGAGAAACTTGACACAAAGACCTTTGTTCCCTTTCTGTTTTTCAACTTTCTACGTTCTTTTGGCACAACTTTGAAAGACCTGACATTATCACACTTAACTCCGCTTTAACAGTGTAGGGAGATTTTTTACTCTGTTTCTGTTTGATTTCCGAACTTGGAATCAAACCAAACCAAACCACTTCAAACACAACTTAGTTTTTTCAAACAGAGTCAGTCAGATGGAACAATCCCCTCCCCCCACCTCGGCACCCCAACCAATCGATTTAAACCTACCTCTTCCCATCTATACATGAGAAACCGCATATTAAGTCTGGAAATTGAAATTGATTTTCAGAGAGTTTGAACATTCAGGACATGAATGAGGTGATGCCAATTTCACAAAAGTAACTGAAAATTGATTGATGCTAGCTGTGCCGTGAGAATTGAGAAACATAAATATTTACACCGCTTCGAATAATTGACTAAGAGAAGTTGATTCAGTGCTGAAATTGTGCTTTACACAAATTCGCCAGCACACATCAAATGTTCTTTAAGACTAATGTTCTATTTCTACCTTTAAGTTTAGTAAAAGTTTCCAAAAATAATTACTATTGCTCGAACTATTGATGATATCAATTATATTGATGCAGTACATACCAACAAATGAATGATTCAAACAAACAAAATTAAGGCCTATAATTTGTCAAAGAGAGAGAGAGAGAGACCTCAATGCCTGCATTATACTTTTCTGCTCATTAATATATCGCAGGTGGTCCTTGATTGTGAGTTCCAAGTCCTTAATAAGAACTAAAGCTTTGCTAGAAAACAAATTTTCAGTACTGCGCTTTAGCTCTCCAAACTCCTGCTTAAACTCAGCAACCTTATTCTCAAACTGCCTATGTGAACTGCTACAATCCTCCACTATTTTCCGCAAGTTCTCTTCTTTCACAAAATCCAGCAAACACTTGCGGTTGCCAGTCTGCAAAGGAGGGATAAGTTTGCAAGATTTTAGTTTCTCGACATCCCTTCCAAAATTTACCAGGAGATTGGAATGGCTCCGATGCTGCAGAGAATAATGCTTCACAAAATCTGTATAGTTTTGCAATATCATCTTATAGAAATGATCCAGATTACCCTGAGCAATCTCCAATGCCCTCTCTTGCACCTTTTGTTCTCTCAACAACCTCTCACAAGTCTCATATTTCAATAAAGTGCGGCTGTAAATTGTGTGCCCACGCTGGTAATGGTACCTGAATTGTCTCTCATATGAAGGCAAAGCCTTGAGAGCAGGGTCTGAAGCATCATCCAGTGGGTGGGGGTTGTGGGAGGAGGATGGTGATGGTGGGTCTGCAGTTTCAATTATTTCAACTTGCTCTGGTGCAGGAGTTGGTGAATTACTTCGCATTCTAGCTCTATTAAACAAGTAAACTTCCCGCTCATCAGATGGAAGTTTATATGCTGAAAGCTGCCGAGGAGTCTCCAGCTTCATGTCCAAGCACAGCAGAAGCTGATCATTTAAGTGGATCCCGGAAGACGATTCCAGGAATCGCTGGACCTCCTCAACTAGGGTATATTCATCACAATCCAGCTCGAATGAGTGTCCATTCTCAGCTATATGCACAATAAGTTTTCCCCTTTGAACTACACCTTCCAAAACACTTGAGCTCATCTTTACTCCTGTCTCCTCACAAATACCCAATTCACACAATCAAACCACCTATATAAAATCAACTGAAACTCTCAGTTAAAGTAAAAAATAGCCGCACAACCAGGTTCAACCACGGAATCCAAGAGACGAAATTTAACCCTTCCCAGAAATATACCTTCACCAAAGTCGAAATCTCACTTCCCGATCAAACTTTCCGCTAAAATCTGCAATTGAAAAGCCCAAATCCAAACAAACCCACGCAAGAGTTTATCTATAAAACCACAAATCTGAATAATCCTTGATAAAACCCTACTTATCTCCAACCCATCCTCAGTAATTGAACAAAAACTTTACCAATAAAACCCTAATCGGTCACAAATTTAACCCACCCACAAATTATTTCCTCAACAAAACCCCAACTTTCAGCACCAATGAACCACAATTCATCAAGAAAAAATAATCAACGAATACCTACAGCCAGATAACGAAAACCCAAACAAGGCAGAACTCAGAAGCAAACGAAGAAATTTCTTATAAGCAACCAAATCAAACCAAAAGAATAAGTTCGGGGAAAGGGTTCAAACTTGAGAGACCAATAATTAGAGTCCAAAAACAAAACGATGACGTGAGAATATATATAAATAGAAAGAGGGAATTTACTTAAGAACAAGTTAATCACGATACGCGTTGTGTTTTGTTAAATTCTTATTGTGTAAATCTACGTATGTATATATGTGTGTGTGTGTGTGTGTACACAGAAGACTGTGTTTCTTGTTTGTCGATGATGGGAGATATATTATAATATTGGAGAGAGAAACTTCAGCGGGAAGTAACCTCCGTAGGAGATGACGAGGCAGCAGCAGAAGTTGCTTCTTCTGTTCTTCCTCGTCAATTTTAAGTTTTGGAAGAACAGAATAATGCTTACCTTCTTTTTAACGCTGAATTAATAAAATAGTAGTATTAGAATACTTTTTATGTTCCCAGCCTCAAATGCAATTTAATATTTAATATATATATATATATATATGCACTATTTCAAAATTGTAAATAAATTTAACTTTTTGAGTAAATTTGTAAAATTTACAAACTAAAATTTATATGAATTAATTTACATTTTATGATTAATATAAATATAATAATTAGTTCACAATACTACTCTTAAACTAGTTTACAATAATTCTAGTTTTTTTGTATTAAAATTAAATAAATTTATATTAACCTTGATATGTTTCACAAATTATCTAAAAGAGTCGAATTATATATTTAATTTTATCAAATGAAGTACAATTTATTATAATATTTAACAACTAATATATTTAGTGCACGTATATTTAATTTATAAATTATAATCTCACTTGAAATGCCCCTCTCTTTTTTTGGCAATTCCTAATATTATTTTGGTTTATCTAGTTCACTTATTCTGTTCTTCATGTAGCATTCAGACCGAATGACTTTATAAAATTACGTCGATACTTCCACATATTATGGGTAACGTAGGAGATATCTCTATTTTTCCCTCTCTTTTGTACATATTTTGAGAAAAGCTTTTAGTTTTAATCCATCAATTTTGAATCTTTTATTATTATAATTGCTAGTAAATATATTAAAGGCCCTCCCCTATATATTTTTATTCTATTACTTGGGTTGCTATTTTTCCCCTTCGACGAATTTGTTTTATTCTTTTATGGATTTTGTTTTCGCATAATTTAGTGGTAGATCTCCCTTTTTTCTTTTCTTTTTTACTGTTGTAAAAGTCATTTTTATCCTTTTGAGATCTTGGATCTATATATGCATATAATTGTTTTTGGTTACGGTGATGGATGACTGCAAGTATATTAAATAAATATGAGACGCGATATGTGTCTGACCATTGTTTCCTAATTTATTTATTTTTTGCTTAGACCATGGAAAGTTTTTAATTCAAATTTTATTTTTTGATAAAGAAGGCATCCTCTTGATAAAGTCTTCCATACATGTAAAAAAATTTCAAAATAATAGATAAGTTTAATTAAATAGGAAAAGATAAATATAATAAACGTTTTCTTACTTTAACCTTATTTAGCTAATTAATCTGCATATTCATATAATTTAAAATTCTATAGAATAATCATTTCCATATTTCAAAATATAAGACATTTTGATTTTTTTAAATCATTTCGAGACACTTTTAGTTGAAAATGATGTATGTAAGATTCTAAATTTTATAGATTTAATTTTTTTTTAATATTATTTTGAAATAGTATGGTGTTGATTTGATAAATGTGATAAGTTATTGGTGAAATGTGCAAAATTTACAAAGTAAGCAAGTGGTTATAAAATATTCGTTGTGTCGGGGAATATTCGTTTGATCGAGGAATATTCTTTTTGTCGGAGAATATTCGTATGACAGCGCAGTCATTGGTGGACCCCACAACGAAATGAATGTCGGATATATAAAGCGACAAAAGTAACCTTTTTATAAAAATAACGACAAAACTATTACCGTTTGTACTGTTAAAATATCCGGTGGTTAAAATAAAATAATATGTGGTGTTGCACAGTAGCACACGGTATTGTACAGTATTTTGAATTATTGATTCTTACGTAGAAAGACACTTACTCAATTATTGTTACAGTAATTACTGTTCAATATTTTATATTATTGATTCAATAATTGCATAATATTTTATTGGTTCAATATTTGCTACATTGATATTTTATATCAATAAGTGCTAATTTGCTATTTTATATTATTGATTCAATAATTATCATTGCACATTATTTTAAATTATCAAATCAATAATTCATATTATTTGAATAATATTATTAGATAGTACTATTGGCAATGTCTAAGGAAATTTTGTATAGGAAATAGGTTGATTAATTGCTCACCAGTAAGAAAAAATCCTTATCGGAAGGTCTCCTCTTTTCTGAAAACGACCTGGTTGTCAATATTGTAGTTATGTAATATTATTTGTGAATAATTAATTTTTGATATATATGATAAGAAAATATTTATTTAATGTGAATTTAAACGGATAAATTTTTAACATGTGTCATTTGTTGAAAGTTGATATTTTATCTTGTCCGATAAAATAATTCATTCAAATATATTATTATAATATTACATTATAGTAGTATGATGTGATTATATAATAGTATAATTTTTATAATTTGAATGGTAACATTATTATAGTAAATTAATGGTATAAAAGTTAAACGAGGTGGAAGAGTGCAAATTAAATTTGAACTATTATGATGCAAACAATGATGTCATCGGAACGATGAGGTAAGCAAGGATGTCATTGGAGCGATGAGGTAAGCAAGGATGTCATCGGAGCGATGATATCATAAATTATGTCAAAAAGATTATTTTACTCTTACTCTGCCGAGCCTATAAATAGAAGCTCATTTCTTCATTATTTCTCACCAATTCATTAAAGCTATAGAGAGAGAAAGTATAGAGAAAATAAGAGAGAAAGAAGAAGAGTATTCTTCTATTACACTAGTGCAGTATCCAAATTTTTAAGGTAAGGGGTATTATTTCTTTCGTATTCATGAAGAGAGTTATTTTCTTTCAATACTCGTAAGGGTTGTTATTTTATTTTTTATTATTCTGTTGGAATAACCTGTCTACGCGGACTACTGCGTGTATGGTGAAATTCTGTTGTTATTCCATTTTTTATTATTCTGTGGGAATAACCTGTCTACGTGGACTACCGCATGCCTGGTGAATAACCCTTTGTATTCAGTTGTTATTAAATTGTGAAAATAATCTGTGTGAGCGGACTACCGCCTGACGGATGAAAATCCAATTGTAATTTCGTATATTGTTTCATTTCAGATTTCTAACTCTAAACTTACTACGGTAAGTATTGCTTCTATAATTCTTGAAATGATCAGAAATTTCTTGAATTTTGCGCTTTATCTAATATCATTTCACTAGAATATTGGTCTGAACTTTCTTGTAAAATTTTTATCTTTTCATGTCGAGTTACTATTCACGGGATACTATTCATGGTAAAAAAAAAAAAAATTCTTTCAAATCATCTTTGATTGGATCTAGGTTTTGATATTCATTCTTGAACTTTGGATAAATTCTCTAATATTTGTCATTTATCTCACTGAATTCGTTATTCGTATTATTTTTCATCATCCTCAGTCCTAAATGGTGATATAACTAAATATATTTGGCCTGTAGTACAAAGATGAATGATTGCTTGATGAATATCTTTGGCCTGTAATGCAAAGATGAATAATTACCTGATGAATATATTTGGCCGTAGTGCAAAGATGGATAAGTGTTGAGACGAACATGACCAACTGGTGATACAAATGAATATCTTTGGCCCGTAGTGCAAAAGATTAATATTTAATTTGAGATGTATATTGATTGATGTTACAGGGATAAAATATTAATGATGGACTTTTAAATCAAAGAAGATAGTAGACATCATTATTTACTTAACTCTTCTAACGAATTGTTATTTCCGCTGCGAATATTGATCTAAAACGTGTTGTCCATAATATTTTATCTGATTTATTGAAGGCTAACGATAATTTATTTTCCATTATATTAGTCATAATATTCTTTACTGGGCTAGTTGAACTCACCCTTTTCTTCCATTGTTCTCTTCAGAAAATGAGAATATTGCAGGGACTAGTCGGGGATCAGAGTGATGGTCAGAATTAGATCAGTAGAAGTCCTCACTATTCTATAAAATAGTGGGATAATGATTGTAATTAATAAGGAATGAATTTGAATGCTTATATTTCGTATTATATGCGATTTGTATTGATATTCACAGTTTGTGTGGTTGTAGTTTGCACGACCGTATGTTATAAAAGATTGTATTTAAATTCTGTACCATGTATTTGACGACTCAGAATGAATTGATATTGAACCTATTTTGGGGGCGTCGCAATGTAAGTATATTTAATTATAATTAATATATATTAATGTTGTAAATTATATGAAAACTGTCACTAATTATTACATTTATTGTTTGAAATTTTAATAGATCAAAGTAATTTTAAAATAAAATAAATTACTTGTTATTTTTATGTAGATGAAGTACTTAACAATATATTAAAAAATAAAAGCAACACTGCTATAAAATTATCCATTAGATGTTATGAGAATTGATATTTCTATAAATAAGATTTAATATTTTTGTAAGTTATATCTAAAATAAGTAGGAGATTCGTTTACTATTCATATAAGAGATATTTTGTGAAATTATTATTTTTACTTGTAAAAATATTAATTTTTTATGTTATTACATATATTTAACCTAATTAATTAATTGATAATTTCTTAAAAATCTTAACTAAAACACGTGTTCTTAACCCGATGAGTTACTCTTTCTAAATAAACAATTATTTTCAACCTAATTTTAAAGTCTTTTTTTGGCATAAATTAGGGATACTCTTACTTTACGTTTCCTCCCCACTCCCCGGCCCCCTCCCTCGGCCACCCCCGCCCCCCCCCCCCCCCCGCCCCCTCCCCCGCCCCTTAATTCATTGAATTTGTAATCTCCTCCAGTCTCTCCCAATTAAATCATATGCATTGTACTTCATGAATCATGAATTTATTAGAGCATTCATAATAATTTTTTTCAATAAATTTTTTATCCCTACATTTAAAAAATATATCAATAAATCAGTAATCAACAGTTTCTTTATCCTTATTTAATTTTCTATTTGAATCCCTATATATGATTTTACTCTTCAGGATGAGAAAATCAAAAGGCTGTTCCCTATCTATGTAAAATGACATTTCACACCCTCATTTTTAGAGAGGGGTAAAGGAAAAATCGTCATTTACAATCTCGTCTTCTAAAGCTTCTTCAACGTCCCTCTCCAAAATTATTTCAACGGTCCTCCTCACCGGCTATCTTCTTCTCCAAATCTCATTTGCGGCATCTCAAATCATTTAATTCGAAAGTATTTTGTAGAAAAACAAAATCTAGCGTTCCAATTTCGATCTTCTTTCTTTGTTTGATTTTGACATTTGTTTGTTTCATGATTTTGACCTCTGTTAGTTTCATTATTTGTTTGATCTTGAAGAAAAAAATCCCGCCTCTCAGCATCAATCTGTATTTTTACTTTATGGCTATTTTATGTTTGCTGATTTTCTTTTTCCATCTTATTTTGAGCCTCTTCTGTACTAAATTCACTTTCCTCAAAAAGTTTTTGTATCAACCAACTTCATGCAATGGGAATCTATTCAAGTCAGATTATTATTGGTTATTTTTCCATTTTTATTTGCAATTCTAAATCAAATTTGTGATTTGGTATATGTTTCTGAATCATTATTTATATGGCATTGATTTTATTTAGACTTCGATGTCGGGAATTTTCTGATAAAAATCTCATCACAAGAACATCCCCTTCGTGCCCATAAAGTCTCCATTGGAAAAGTCAAGCTTTGCAGTCCTATATATGAACCCTGTTGGTTAATTAAATTATCATAACTTTTTTTGGACTGAATTCATCGACATAGTATTAGAGTAGGCAATATTTAAAGAATCAATATAAGGAATTTGTTGGATACATAGTGAAAAAATTGAATCCCAATCTTACAGAATGACCTAATAACAATGTAGAGTAGGAATAAAAATAAAAAACTGTTGTGAATGCTCTTATATGGCATTTGATAATTAGAGTCGTTTTGCAGGTGTTATAAAATAAAATAAGTTTGATATACTGTTATATAAAGTAGTCAGCAATTCAAAAGGTTCGATGAAGAGAGTCTACGTAATAAAATGCTTATAATTTAAGGTATTGAACATGATCATGAATAATGATCCTTTTTTTTATTCTAGAGCATAAAATTCTTATTAATTTTTAGCTGTCAATTTGATATATTTTTAAATTTAAAATTTAATTAAATTCTTAATTCTAATAAATATAATTATAAATTATCTAAAAGGAACTACTGATACAATTTATATTATTTTATAAAATTTAATAAATCCTATAAATTTTGTATTTGAAATATTTCAAATTTATTTACAAAAGTAAATAATGTATTTATAATTTAAAATGAAAGACAATATTATATTTTATCAATTACGAGGTAACATTTTTATTCAACTTATTGTGTTTTTTTTGTGTCATATTAAAATTTGAATAGGACACTTAATTTTTCAAATATATCTCTAGTAGTATTAGGTACTAACTAAAAACATGTTAGAAATTTTATAATTTAAAAACAAAAAATATTTTTAATTGTGGAACTCAAAGACAATATATATTTTTATTAAATATAATGCGTAGAAAAGAAAACAAAGATATTAGGCATGGGATGGGGCCGACCGTCTTTTAGCCTCAGCACAACAAACTGGGCGTTGGAAGCATTTCTCTTAACAAACATAATTGTATACTCTAAGTGAAATGCTAACGTTGGCAAACTGACCAATAAAAAATATCTGTTTGTGGGTGTCAACAATATATTGGTTCAATTGACCATCTTGATTCATAGGATATACGCATTAGTATACGCATACCTACGAAATACTGTCGTTCAGATTCCATTAAGTCAACCATCTTCAGCATCTGCACACAAAACCCTTAAAAGATGTCAAATCTGAATTTGGGTTTTGTGTTTTGTATCTTCATTTTCATCACCAAGCTTTCTACAGGCACTTGTAATGGAAGTTCTTCCTTAGACCCAATTTCCCTACAAGAGTTGGACAGAGTTTCTAAGTTACCGGGTCAAGACTTCAGTGTGAGCTTTGCACACTATTCTGGGTATGTCACGGTCAATGAGAAATCTGGGAGAGCACTGTTTTATTGGTTCACTGAGGCTGTTGATGATCCTTCTTCCAAGCCTCTTGTTCTTTGGCTCAATGGGGGTGGTTCTTTTACTCAATATTTTGCTCTCTTGTGATTCGTCATTCCTACTTTGCTCTGTGCTATATGAACTCTGTTACATTGATAAGTTTGTTTATTGTCCCTGTGCTTGTATATTTTTGAAGGCGTAGTTGATTAATGACCAATCTTTATGTTTCCATTTGAATGTCTTTCAACCAATTTTTATAATTTTGCCATTATTTGCTATGCTGATTGATTTTTACTCAATGTTTAAACTTTAGAAAATTACTTGTGGGGTATAGTTTAGTTTTTAGGATATACTCTCTCCTTTTCCACTAAAAGAGTCTTTTGACTTTTATCCCGGTTAATATGCCAAATCCTAAATTCAAATTGTGATGTGAATTTATTTTGCTTTTTAGAATAACAGTTCTGTAGTTAGTAATACTTTTGAAGTAATTTACAATATTAACTATCACATTAATCAAAATCAAATAAATTCACATCAATTTTGAATTTTAGGGTTCCACATAACTAGTAAAAAATTAAAAAGGGACTCTTTTGCGGAATGGAGGGAGTATTGTGTTTCACTCAAACTTGTATTTTCATTGGTACATGTATGGCTATAGACATATAGGATTTCATACTATCCACTCATTTATGTTTGTAGTCTTTCAAGAACATCATTCTCGTGTCTATGTTGAGTGTGTTTGTTTATCACTTTGATTGAGATTGATAAAGGTTTGGTTTCTCAGTGCAGTTGATATGATTTTCCAAATTTATATAATTGGTTTCTGACCAGGAGCTGTTATTTCAGGTCCTGGATGCTCATCAATTGCTTATGGGATGGCTGAGGAAATCGGTCCTTTTCACATTAATAAAGATGGGGAAACTCTTTACTCAAACCCTTACTCTTGGAATCGAGGTGTGTTATATTTCCCGAATATTAAACAGGTGGTTTATGAATTTGAACCAACCAAAGCTGCTGCAAAACACCAATTCTTTTGGGCCTGTAGGGTGAATGAGCGAGATAGTTTAGAAATTTTGTGTAGGTTTACTGACAATAGAAAGGGTTGATTTTTTTATGGTGGCCTCCTCCTAGGCAAACCCCATCCAGATAGTTCTGCTGTAGACACCTGCCAGGTTTCTATCTAGGCTAGCTGACTTGAGATGCTCAACAACCTTACTCAGATTGGTCCATATCTAATTATAGAATATAATAAGATTTTTTTAAAAATATCTAATAGGCATGTCATACAAGGAAGGCAGGCAGGCTTGCATCAAATTGGACCAAGATTGTAACATTTTGGTTTGAAATACTAGTTTAGCGACATATGTTAAATTACTCAAACTATTGAAATTTGTTAGTACTTTTCGTTTTTTGATAATTAGAAATTGTCAATACTTGCATCTTATTCATACGGGATATATTATATGAATGAGAATTTATCTTCAATGTGTTTGGAACTTTCTGTCAGTAATAATAACATACATGCACAATCTACTTAAGGCTCTTACAATAGTTTACTTAATAATGACTAATGCAGGTGTGATAAAATAATTAAATTAGATGAATACTCTATACTTGAAAAAGTTTGGTTGGTAGGGGGGGTGAGGGGGGAGCATAGTTTACTGTGTTATTTTGTTCAAGAATTGTTGCATATACAGTGCCTTAGTTCTTCTGAAATATCAATGGTCGACATTGGTAGTTGTACCAATCTTTAAACGTCCTGATTGCCTTACTATTTTGCAGTTGCTAATTTATTATTCCTTGACTCCCCTGTTGGAGTTGGTTATTCATATTCAAACACCTCCTCTGATCTTCTGAACAATGGAGATAAAAGAACTGGTATTACCTCAAACTTATTCTGTTATATAGTCTGAATTTTGGACGTGTGTGAACAGGAACATGGACTTTTGTCTTCTCATACTTTTCTTTGCAGCTGAGGATTCACTAGAATTTCTATTGAAGTGGTTTGAGCGTTTTCCTCAGTATAAAGGAAGGGACTTTTACATCCTGGGGGAGAGCTACGGAGGTACATGTTTATTATGTGTTTAGTTCTAATCCACAGAAGAATTTACACACCATATTCAAATACAACAGAAAAACTAGTAGAGTTTACTTATTTTCTGGCCTCATCATACTTTTCCCACCTTGTAAGTCTAACCATTTGACATATTATCCTTTGCAGGGGACATTAATTTTGTAAGTTAGAACGTGTTAGTCCATCTGAAAGATTTGTAATCGAAGTGACAAATTAACTTATGACACATGAATGGTATCAAAACAAGCCAAAAAATAAAAATATGCAACATGTAGATAGTATAATAGCTAGCTACAATGGAGTCATAGCTATATGGAATTGACCCAGCCTCAGCCCTTAATGCGTAGAAAAGATTAGGAGATTACAGCAGAGCGGAAATAATAGGTATCTAAAAGTTTCTTCATTTGACAATTGAAGGAAATAATAGAAGATTATTAATTCTCTCCTGTACCTTCCTTTTGTCTGACCTTCTACTACTTTGGAAAGAAAAATTTGTCAAAACATGAATGATATTATTTTTGATAGATAAAGAAATTGATTCTTCTCCCTTATTTCTTTTCCACATGTTTAGAATCATTCTACAACAACCTTTTTGGATCTTGAATCTTTTTGTAATGCCTTTAAATTTTCAATTCTAATGTTAATAGACTTCAGTAAATGATTGACCCAAGAACTGCCATGTGCACCTATGTTACAATAAATAATAATAAAGGAACAGAACACAAGTATCTGAAAATATATATTGTTTTTTCCCCTTTCAGTTTGGATCTTATCGCAACTAATCATGATATTAATCATGAGGTATATTGGTCAAGGCGCATTAAAGTTTTGTAAAAGATTTCATTGTTCATTAACTATGCTGCATCAATTAAATATAACTTTCTACTAGATGGTTTGGTAGATATGTACTCTTATGGCTTTGATTATCTTTATCCTTTTTTCCAGGACATTATGTTCCGCAGCTGAGCCAAGCGATAGTAAAGCACAACATGGGGAATAGCGCAAAGTCAATCAATATAAAGGGTTACATGGTATGGACTTTTCTCACACAAGTAGTAGTGTGCATTCTGTCCAGAACTTTGAAGCCAGCATATTTTCAACGCAGGTGGGAAATGCTTTAACTGATGATTTTCATGACCACTTAGGACTTTTCCAATTTATGTGGTCAGCAGGTTTGATTTCTGATCAAACTTACAAGCAGCTGAACCTTTTTTGTGACTTCCAATCATTTGTACATGTGTCAGAGCAGTGCGATAAGATTCTAGAAATCGCTTACAACGAATTTGGAAACATTGATCCTTATAGCATCTTCACTCCTACCTGCATTGCTAATCGTAGTGAATCAAATCAAATATTGAGAAGATGGCATGTGAGTACACAGATCATAATGTTTATAATGTACTATTAGCTTATATGCTTTTACTTACTTTTATAACAAATGATTCTCCTGTTAAAGTACATGTGCACATTATATATTGGCTTACAGAATCCAACTACTGTTGGCCCGTGGTCTCATAGACCGATAGACGGTCCAGATGGGTAGAAATATTTTCCAAATTGATTTGGTACATTATTCCCTTACAATTTACCCGATTGTTTTAAAATTGCTTCTATATTTGCCGAAGCCATGGGGTTAAGGTCTGTAGGTGGATGGCTAGGTTTCTTAGTTCACAAACGATTTTGTAGGAAATATAAGAAAATATTTGTATGGTCTCTGTCTCTCTCTCAGTGGCGAAATTTGTATATATGTAGCTGGTGGTTTCTTGCCTATTGTTCTTAATCAGTCTAACGCATCAAGTTGTACTTTTTGAGGCAGTATATCTATTAAGATTTAAACCAGTAACGGAATTCATGCTAGGTTCTTGAAAACCAGAAACCTTGTTAATTTCTTTAGATAGTCCCTCAATATCTTAATTTCCATTACTCTATTAGGGTAGTTCAATGAGTCTTTTTATAGTAGCACATGGTTGTGGAAGGAAATTGTTTCTCCGTTCAAGCTTCCCTGCCTTTGTCAAAGAAATATTTCTTATACTGCCGCTAGTAAGTGAAGAATTTGAAAGTATTCAAACATACAATGAAATGTTCGAAGCATCAACTCCTCATCTGCATAAAAATTTAAAATTGTGGTTCCTACTCCTTTGAAAGACGAAATTTGAGAAGATGACTCCTAATTGATAACATTGTAGTGAAATTAATGACAGACCCTTTCTGAAAATCTCGTTATAAGAGTATTTGGAGTTTAGGGTTAGAATTCAATTTCTTGTTTGTTTTAATACTTTGAAATTTCCTTCACTGCATTGATATAACATGTTATTCTTGATTTTAAAAACAGATCTCTAGGTTATGATTTTTATTTGTAGTAATTGAAGGTACATGAATAATGAATAATCTGGTGTCCTGCCTAAGATGACTTTGAGAGGCCATTTGTTACAGGTCATCTAAAGTGGTCATCTCAAATACCCAGTAATGTGGCTGATCATCTTTATAGATCATGTTTGTTATATTGATAATCTTATATTACCGGTAATCAGATACCCGGTAAAGTGTCAAGATTCCCGATAATTAGATGACCAAAAAATAGGTGGTAATATGAGATTATCACATAGTAGCCATCTTGAAATTTTTATTTAGACAAAAATCTCCTTTATATTTAATAATTGGGACATAAATATCCTTATTAGTCACATAATTTACATTTATTTATAATTTTTTGGTTTTTTTGTTTGTCGACATGTTTAGTTTAATTAAAATAACTCATTGTCCATACAAAGTATGCGGTGTTGTTTGTTATTTATTATTATAAGTTTAATGTATTATTAACGACATATTTGGAAATTTTGTGCTTAATAATTGAATAAATTTGTTATTTTATAAACATATTAAAAATTTAAATATAATTTACTGAGTAATACTAAATTAATTAGTTTGATAGTAATTTGATGATTGTTGATAATTACATATGACAATAACCATATGAGTGAATCATTCAACTAAAATTAATACAAGGATATTTTAGTAAAAGAACAATATAAGAAAAAATATACCCAATAATTCTGAATTCATACCAAGCACTTATAATAGCATTTACCGGTAATCATATATCTTCTATCAAACAAAAATGACACAATATGACCATTTTCTATTACCTAATCAGATACCTAGTAATGTGGGTATCCATCATGACCTGTAACAAGCACCCCCTCAAGGTATCCTAGAACTTCTTTATCTTTTATAAATTTGACTCGATAAGCTGGGCTCTGGAGTCCCGAAACATGAATACAAAATTTGAACTTAGAATCTTCCTGGGTAAGAAAGCTTCTGCAGACATAGAGTAGTGTTTAAAATTATTTTCACTCTGATGATCAATACTATTTGTTCTTTCTTTTAGAAGTTTGGCCACATCAGCCAGAAGTATGATCCCTGCACTGAGAAGCACTCAACTGTCTATTTCAATCAACCTGAGGTTCAGAAAGCTCTTCATGTTTATCAGAGAGGCGTACCATCTAAATGGGAAACTTGCAGGTAGTTCAATCAAAGATATAAGCTGCTAATATATTTACATCAAATAATAAAATAGTGCTGATCGTGAATTTTATTACGTATGGGTCTAATTGGCTTTGCTGAATAACTATCTTATACTTCAGGACTATGTTTTTTTAATACCAATTTATCATATTATAGCCTGCTTTCTTGTATTACTTTTAATCATAGCTCAAGAAAAACTACAACATCTTATTGTCCGTTTAAAATGTGTTTTGACCATTTTATTTTCTCTCTTCTGCAGAATACCTAACTTTGAAAACAAAAATAACTGATGCTATTTGTCATACTCATAAACTCCACCAACACATTAAAATTATGTATTGACAGCCAACTCATCTGATTTAGTGGAAATATTAGGTATCTTAGCAAGAAATATATGCTGCAAACGTTGATTATTTGACAAGTCACCTTTAAGGGTTAGTAAAGTAATTTGCTATGTGAAACAATTATGAATTTGTACTGAGTCTAGTTTTTTGGATATAAATGTTGATATATTTTTATTCTCCTGCCAGTATGTTTGATTGCAACATAACCTTGACTGATTGTGTCTTACTGCAAAGAAATCTGCATTAAGTGATACTCCCCACTGTTTCATCTTTTGCAGTGACGAGGTAAATCTTAACTGGAAGGATTCTCCTAAGTCAATGCTGAATGTTTATCATGAGCTTATACGTTCAGGATTACGGATTTGGGTTTTCAGGTTTTTGTTGATTCTCTGTTAACTTCTGTTTATTAGTACTGCATAAATTTGGTTTCACATTTGGCTTTGTCCTTACTTTTTTGTTTTTCATAACTTTGATTAGTTGATACCAGTAAAGTGCATATCCACTTTTGCCAACTATATTACTAGTATTTTGAAGGAAAGGGTGCAGTGCTACATCAGAGAATCATTGTTCTTCATTTATTTATTTTTTTCTTCTATTTATAGCTTCCCCCTTTCCCCAACCCCATATCTGTTTGTACATTCCATTCAGCTGAGTCAAGTTGAGGAGGATATGCTTTGTAAAAAAGGCCACGCATGCTGCTTCACTCTGTAAAATAACCTGATACGAATAGGACTTAATCATTGATAGATATAAGTTATTGAGTATACGAGTACAGAAGTTTTATGGACTGAACAATGACAATGTTTGTGTCTGGGAGATATCTCCACATCATTGATAGGTCAATTGTAATTTGTAAAAAATAGTTTAATTATTTGCAGTAAGATTAAAAGCCTTAAATCATGTCACGTGCTCCTCTGTTTTCCAACAGTAAACCAACCTTGCCACGTGGACTATATGATGATATTACTGTGGAAGAACTATGTGGGACCACAGTCCAAATTGAATGGTTGATCATCTGCCATAATCATCTTTCCTTGAAAGAAAATAGCCTAAGACAATGTTTCCATTTGTGTGTTTTTCATCAAAGGTTCAGCTTTTCCTTTTTGTTTCAGTTAAATTCCTTTTGTACTCCAATCGTCCTTGAAGGGAACAAAATTAAAGTTGGTTCAGGCGGATAATCCCCAAGTACCAATGTACCATACAATAACAACCACATCCCTACGCATTGTTTATGAAACAGGGATTATTAAACTGGCAAATTGATCCCCTCAGTTTGTCAATGTCGTTTGAATATATTTATAAGGTACTGACTCAATTCTATTTACCTCTTCTTCTTTAATGATAGTGGTGATACAGACGCTATAATCCCAGTTACATCCACACGTTACAGTATATCTGCTCTTAAACTTCCAACTGTGACTCCATGGCATGCTTGGTATGATGACGGTCAGGTAATTCATTGCTACTGTTTTTGTCCACCTTCATCCATCTTACGATTAGGACAGTCTTTTGGTTTATCAACTAACGTAACGTAGTATGAGCTCAAAAGCTACATGATATATGGCTCAATGTTATCTTAGTTGTAAATTGAGAACGCCTTGTTTCAAGTAGTCTTATATATGTATATGCAGTTGAAGAGTACTAGTTGAACATGTTACAAAGCAATACCTAATATCTGCAAATTAAACAGGTGGGAGGATGGAGCCAAGAATACGAAGGGCTAACTTTTGTTACCATAAGAGGAGCGGGCCATGAAGTACCTTTGCATAAACCCAAATTAGCTCTCAAACTCGTAAAGTCCTTCCTGTCAGGAATTTCAATGCCAAGGTTGGAGCTACGAAGCAACTCCTAAAATTTTTGTTTCTTCGTTGGTGGAAAGAAAGGAGTTTACTAGTACGACGTAGACAACATGGATTTGATCATTTGAAGGTTTTAAAAATATTTATCTCATTGCCCCCTGTCCGTCCGGCCAAACAGGCACCAACGCCACTTTTACTATAATTTGTCTATGAAGAAAAAGGTTTTACTATTTGTAGAACTCTTTGTAAACTACAGACATGCATTTGATTATGTATATACTATTTTTTTGACAAGTAATTGGTGTATTCAAATGGTATGCTGTTGTTTCCTGTATTTATTGGACAGTGAAAAGGGAAAACAGAACTAATAAGTAGTCCTAACAATCTCAGTTGGGACTGGCTAAAAGCTCTTTGTTTAGGAATAGAAATTCTTTATATTTTAAGAACAATTGGATATATAAGATTCTAGTGAATAGTGTAGAATGGGCATTGAATATTCTTGATCCTTAACTGAGTATATCTTGCATTCTTAGCACACGATTTGGCAGCTGCAAATTATTCTCGTATCACTCACCATCTTATAATTGCACATATTTGATAAAAGAGAGGATTATTTTCCTTCATTAATATGGTAACTTTTAATTACTGAAGTTTAATAGGGTAACTTTTAAGTTGACGTACAGTTAATTAAAAGATGTACAATACAAATAAAATTTTAAAACTATAAACTTTGTGAATTCCTGTGATTGTAAAGTAGGTAGATTCCGTCTTCCGCTGTGTCATTTAATAGGGTAACTTTTACGTTGGCGTATAGCTAATGAAAAGGTATACAATACAAATAAAATTTTAAAACTAAAAACAAAGCCGGTTCATTGGCAATGCATGAATTACTGAACAACCAACCCCTTACAACGAATTAACAATGGGATACTTTCTCATTAAACCAGCTTTGTCTTGCACTAGTGTAGTGAACTTATTATATATGTTGTGAAAAGGAGGAACAAACAGTTCTATGCGTGCGTACATATTTCAAACAATACAAATAGTTTGGTGTTCTTGTCCTGGTTTTTCTGGTGAAGTTAAATTTCCCAAGTTTCTCATTGCCTGCAAACGTTGATAGTTGTTTCCCTCCTTATCTGCCCAATTTCCTCGCACTTTATAATATAGATGGATAGATTTACTAGTCACGCACTTGAATATTTAAGAGGACACGAAAGGTGAGTGACACCAGAGCTATCCCCATAGTAATACTATTTTGAAAATTTTCAAAACATCCTTTTATACACCCAACATGAAAAAAAGTGTATTTTTAATATATTTAATTACATAAAATGGAGTAATTTTGTATTATAACTCACACAATTATAGTACTACATATGGTATTTCTCATTTCCCTTATTGCCGCCAATGTTTAATTCTATTCTAAGTTTTCACATTGAAAAATAATACTCTCTTGCATAAAAAAAAGTCTCATTTATTAATCATAGACATTTCTTTTTTGTGATACAAAAATATATATGTAGTGCAGATAAGTCCCCAAGCCAATGTGACGAAGGGAGTAAATTATATATATATATATATATATATATATATATATATATATATATATATATATATATATATATATATATTGGCCGTTTGGCCTCCATCGCACCGGAAAAAAAAAGAGAAGTGTGTAAATTATAAATAAAAAATAGGATTATCTAATAAAAAATATTAAATGGAAATTTTTAATGAATTAAGTAATTAATTTAGTAGTAATGTCTTGTGTTGATGATAAAATTAGGATGTCAACAGAAGAGGGAGAATTTAGATTAGCAATTGCCAGCAGTTGGAAATGGGAATTTATCTTCTCTCTCTTCTGAGGCAACCAGCAAGTATAAAACGGAGGGAATGAAACTACGGTTAGTTTTCCTCCACTGCTTCAACGTCCCATTATCTCCAACCGTCCTCCTCAAGGTATGCCCAACTCTCTCTCTCTCTCTAACATTTCTTTCTATTTCATTTTAATTTGTCCCCTTCACTTCACCAAAAATTCATAATTATCTCCAAATTTTAATTTGCTTTTGTTCCCACCGAATTTCACAAACTTCCACTCCATTGATGTAAACAAAATTGCTGAGGGGGCCACGGTAAACCATGGCCGCTTTAAAATTTTCCATCTCTTTAGACTCGTATGATATCAATAAACTTAATTTTAATTGTTATTTACATACAACTGGTGCCTGTATTATTTACCCCTTTAGTAAGCTCAAGCACATTAGGGTTTCTCGGTTAGATACCGAGTTATCAGACATTTCTGAGTCAATTCTTGTTGGTAACTCTGATAATTTGGTTAGCAAGCTTTCAGTTACGGAAAACCCAAAATTTAGTGGGGAATTTAAAAAGGGTAAAAGAAGTATATGGAAGAGGTTTCGGGGAGTAAAGAAAGTGACCAAAGATGCAAAATTGAAACCAAATTCTCAAAGTAATGATAACAAAGGCGAAAAAGGGCAACGATCCTTGTTTGTTTGTGATAGGGCTAGTGAAAATTCCTTGTTGGACAGCGAAAATTCATTAGATGTTAATGTTGGTGCTATTGAGCTTGATTTGAGCATTGAGCATTGCAACATTATCTTGGAAAGTCTTGAGAGGGTTAATGAAACCAAAGCTCTAAAACTTTTTGAGTGCATGAGAAGCAATGATAAGTTGAAGCAGAATGTAACTGCTTATAAGTTAGCCCTTCGTGTGTTGGGTAGGCGACAGGATTGGGATGGAGCAGAGAAGATGATTCAGGAAATGACTTCTGAATCCGGTTGTGAACTGAACTTTCAGGTTTTCAATACACTTATTTATGCTTGTCATAAGCAGGGGCTCACTGAACTTGGAGCAAAGTGGTTGCGTATGATGTTGGACAATGGGGTTCGACCTAATGTTGCTACCTTTGGTATGCTCATGAGTCTTTACCAAAAGGGTGCGGTGGTTGAGGAGGCAGAGTTTACATTTTCACTAATGAGGAATTTCAAGATCAAATGCCAAAATGCATACTCTGCTATGATTACTATATATACCCGTTTAGGATTGTATAATAAGGCGGAAGAAGTTATTGGATTCTTGAAAGAAGATGAAGTGGTTTTGAATAAGGAAAATTGGTTGGTTTTGATTAATGCATACTGTCAGCAAGGCAAGTTACAAAAGGCTGAGCTGGTATTGATCTCGATGCTTGAAGCTGGATTTCCCCCACATATAGTTGCATACAACACAATGATCACAGGATATGGGAGGGTGCTGAATATGGATGCTGCCCAATGTCTATTCTGGAACCTTGAAAAAGTTGGATTGAAGCCTGATGAAACCACTTACAGGTCCATGATTGAAGGTTGGGGTCGAGTGGGCAATTATAAAGAGGCAGAGTGGTATTATAAGAAACTTATAAGCTCAGGATTCAAGCCAAACTCATCGAACTTGTACACGATGATTAATTTGCAAGCCAAGCACACGGATGAAGAGGGTGCAATCAGGACTCTTAATGAGATGATAAAGATGGATTGCCAATATTCTTCTGTCCTAGGTATTCTTGTACAAGCTTATGAGAGGGCTGGAAAGTTTGATAAAGTGCCTTCTGTTTTGACAGGTCCATTCTATGAACATGTTCTCAATAATCAGACATCTTGCTCGATTCTGGTAATGGCTTATGTGAAACACGGGCTAGTAACTGATGCAATAAACGTTCTGCAAGACAAAAGGTGGGAAGATCCCATATTTGAGGACAATTTGTATCATTTATTAATTTGTTCATGCAAGGAGTTGGGTCATCCTGAGAATGCTGTTAAGATATATACTAGTATGTCTAACTCTTCCGAGCCTAACTTGCACATAATGTCCACAGTGATCGACATTTACACTGTTATGAGTCTATTCAAGGAAGCAGAAAACCTTTATCTGAAGTTAAAGTCTTCTGGCATTGTCTTGGATATCATAGCCTTTAGCATTGTTGTAAGAATGTATGTCAAATCAGGATCTTTAAAAGATGCCTGCTCAGTTCTTGACACAATGGACAAAAGAAAGGACATTGTTCCAGATGTTTATCTGCTCCGCGATATGCTGCGTATCTATCAACGACTTGGCATGCTTGATAAATTGTCAAATCTGTACTACAAAATCTTGAAGACCGGAGCCCCTTTGGATCAGGAAATGTACAACTGTGTCATAAACTGCTGTGCCCGTGCATTACCAGTTGATGAACTCTCTAGGGTTTTTGATGAGATGCTTCAGCGTGGGTTTGCACCCAATACCATTACTGTCAATATAATGCTTGATGTTTACGGAAAATCCAGGCTTTTCAAAAAGGTTAGGAGGGTGTTTTGGATGGCTAAAAAAAGATGTCTGGTTGATGTGGTCTCTTACAATACCATCATAGCTGCATACGGGCAAAGTAAAGACTTGAAGAATATGTCATCAGCCGTTAAGAAAATGCAATTCAGTGGATTTTCAGTTTCTCTTGAAGCCTATAACTGTATGTTGGATGCCTATGGGAAAGAAGGGGAAATGGAGAAGTTTAGAGATGTCTTGCAGAGAATGAAGGAGTCAAGTTGTGATTCGGACCACTATACTTACAATACTATTATTAATATCTATGGGGAGAAAGGATGGATTGAAGAAGTTGCAGGTGTACTAATCGAACTGAAAGAATCTGGATTGGGACCTGATTTGTGCAGCTATAACACGTTGATAAAGGCGTATGGAATTGCAGGAATGGTTGAGGATGCTGTAGCTCTGATTAAGGAAATGAGAGACAATGGATTACAACCTGATACGGCGACATATGCTAACCTTATCACTGCACTCCGAAAGAATGATAAGTATTTGGAAGCTGTTAGGTGGTCCTTGTGGATGAAGCAGATGGGGCTATGAGGTCCAAGATGGTGGAGCTTGTTATGCATTTGGAGTTGAGATCCTTTTTGCCTCCCATGGTTGCACTTGAAGTCCTATTTCTGCATATGACTAAATTGTTGCTAGTGGTAAAGACTTCTTACTTTTATTTTCTTCTGTGTTTTAGACAAATAAATCCTTTTTTTAAAACCCAATTATGTTTTTTGGCCATAATGGCTTTATTTTGCACGACTGATTTGGAATAGTGACTTGTTGATTCAAGTTTTGCCATAGCAGAACAACTTGGAATGCGTGTCAGAAATCTGAAAGGACAATTCTGGTTTGCTTTCAGTCACTCTCATTTAGTTACAGCGAATGATATTGCAGTTTTTTGGCCAGTACTTTTAAAAAAATTATAGCGATATGTACGTTAGACTTCCTAAACATTGGTCGAAAAGTTATTCCTTGAATTTCTGTTTTCCTTTTTATTTTGCATTTCTGTATACTAGTTTTCCATTTCCTGTATAAATGTGTCTGTGTAATTCATGTTTATAACGTTTGTCCTTTCCAAAGGGCTTCTGTTCTTTTTAGGGCACTACCATTGAAGTTAGATGGTTTAACTGAATTGGCTAGACTATGATGATGTCTGTTTGTTACAACTAGGTTCTATAGAATACTGAAAATTAGAAAATTAGTAGTCTGTTGTCGACAAATTCGCTACCTTAGATGTATCATCTAGTTCACAATCGTTCATTTGAACAGACATTCTCTATTAAAATTTTATGCGCTGGTTGATGGAAAAATTTTCATTATTTTTTCTGATACGTGTAAGAAGTTGGTGCTAGTTACTTTTTCACTCATTATATTCAGGAGCCGGGACGGGCCGCTATTTTTCCCCTAGGATAGCTCTTTTCATTATTGCTGCGTTTGGATTGTTGTAGTTAAGGCGGGAATGAAATGAAAAAAAAAATTGTATTTAGTTGTTCCAATAGAATGGAATGAGCCATTTTTATGCCAGTCAAATTTGTGAATTTTTTTATTCCTTGGGGTTAGTATGGGTTGGTATGGAATAACTCATTCCTGTGCTCACTAGTCCATTCTCTCCTCTATTTTTTTTCCAAACCAGTTTCAGTTTTCCAATCCAAATATAACATTATTCTTGCACAGGCAGGAATCCAGTCGTGTTATAACAAGTTGCATATGCATATGCTCTCCCTTTCAGTTCATAAATGTCAGGCTGATCACATGGTGTCCTGGAATAAAAGAGGGGAAGAAGAGACGTGCAAAATGCCTAGAGTTTACTGGTGCTGGATTTGTAACTTCCTTTAAAAGTTTTTTTTGAAAGCCCCACTCTTTGAAACCACAATAATTTCATAATCAAGCAAGTCTCGCATAAAGAAAAAATAAGTTTACCATGAAGGAAGTGAAATCAAATACGAGACCTAAATGTGTCACAGTATCTCAACGTTAACCATCTCATGGGCTTATTATTGTTAAACTTATTGTATTACTCCTCCTAAAAAGAGTCTTATTTTTATTCTTTTTCAAGTCAATTTGTAAAATTTTAAAATATTGATTTGATGTAATTCGTGTAGAATTTAAAACAACAATTTTTGTAATTAATAGCATTTTTTATATAATTTACAGTAATTATGATTTATTATCTATAATCAACTGCTCCCTCCGTTCCATATTATTTGATTATTATTGACTTTTCAAAATCAACTTAATAGATTTTAAACTCAAAATTGACATAGATTCTTTTGATTTTAATCAATATAATAATGAATATTATAAACTATTTAAAAAATAGTACTCATTGTATATTTTATTGTTTCATAATTTTAATTGAGTCATTTCAATTTTAAATTTAAAATTGTCTCAAATTAAAGAATTTAAGAGTTTACATATTTACTCAAAAAGATCAAAATAAAACCACTTATTTTGTGAATTTGATGGAGTTTTGAACTAGTGAGAATTTGTGGGAAACGTGGATTCGAACTCGGTTTAAGTTTTAACCCGGGCTCTCCCACGTTGACATTAATAAGTTTTAACGAGGCATATTCTTCAGTAATGGACATCTAAGGGGGAGTGTTATGAATAGTTATAAATATGGATGTCCATTCATTTCATATTCCCTCATTATTGGTACATGAATGATGAACGTTTCATTCTTCTCCTAATTAAGTTTATATTTCCTTTTCATCTTCTATCTTTCATTTTGTAAAGCCTATAAATAGAGGCTTATCATCCATGTATTAAGATACTAGAAGATATATGAGAAAATCTTCCTTCTTATTCTCTCCTTGTGTTATCTCTAATTATATAATACGTTATCAGCACGAGTCTCTAATATTTTAAGGTTTCATCTTCTCAAAACTCAAAAATCCAATTTTCAGGTAATCTTATTTTGCAAATTTAGTTATGGATTTTCTTGAGGTAAATCATTGTCTAGCACCTGTGCCTTGCCTGCTAAAAAAAATAAAAAAATAAAAAAAATAAAAAAAATAAAATTATTACTTGTTAAAACTTATGATCTAGACATGTCTGAAGTTTAATATTAATATGGATATTCATATATATATATATATATATATATTAATTTTATATATAACATTTTTGAACTGTTAAATCATCTTTTTGACAATAGAATTTCGTTTTCTCTGCAACTGAGTTTATTCTCATTCTATATATTAATATATGTAAAACTTCAGAGTCAAAATACATGCATGGTACATCTCAAGCTTATGCCTCATTTTCAGCTGTTGAAAAACTACTTACATATTATTATATTATTGCACATGTCATTGTTTTGATTGGTTTCGTTAGGGATTCATTTTTTTTTTGTACTATTATAGAATATTTTCTTCTAACAATTTCAACGTACTTGTGATAGTTCATAATGTCAAATCTTGCAAAACTCGAATTTGTGGCTCTTGACATCACGAGAAAGAATTATTTATCATGAGTGTTAGATGCTGAAATTCATCTAGATGCAAATGGTCTCGGTGATACAATCAAAGAAGGGAATAAAACATCTAGTCAAGATAAGGCCAAAGCGATGATATTTCTTCGACATCACCTCCATGAGGGACTTAAAACTGAATATTTGACTATTAAAGATCCACTTATCCTTTGGACAAGTCTAAAGGAAAGATATGACCACCAGAAAACTGTAATACTCCTTAAAGATCGTTATGATTGGATGCACCTGAGATTACAAGATTTTAAATCTGTAAGTGAATATAACTCAGCTATGTTTAGAATCAGTTCTCAATTGCAATTATGTGGAGAAAAAATCACTGATGTGGATATGTTAGAAAAAATATTCTCCACCTTTCACGCATCTAATATGCTTCTGCAGCAGCAATATCGTGAAAAGGGTTTTAAGAAATACTCTGAACTGATTTCATGTCTCCTTGTGGCTGAACAAAATAATGAGCTATTGATGAAAAACCATGAGGCCCGTCCAACTGGCTCTGCTCCATTTCCTGCAGTGAATGCCGTATCATATAATGAAAAAGACAGAGATCACGCCAGTAGTCGTGCCCGTGGACGTGATCGTAGTCGCGGGCGTGGACGTGGTCGAAATTATCATCGAGGAGGTCATTTCTCAAACATATATACCCACTAGAAGTGGGAACATAAGGATGGAAAACACGACAAAAGTGACAAAGATAAAAAGACCATGGAGAATTTGTGCTATCGTTATAGAGGTAAAGGTCATTGGTCTCGTACCTGTCGTACACCAAAACATCTTGTCGAGCTCTATCAACAATCACTAAAAGATAAAGGGAAGAAGATAGAGACTAATTTTGCTAGTCAGGATGAAAAAGATGAGACTCTTGATTATGGAAATGATGATTTTAATTATGGTTATGTTGATACCGCCCATCTAGATGTTGCTGATTTTTTCTCGAACCCTGAGGGAAATATTGATCACTTGTTTGGCGATGAGAATGTCCAAATATGAAATTTTTAGATGTTACTTTGATATTATTGGAACTTTATTTTAAGCATTAATAAGATTCTAATTATTATGTATTTGTCATGTTTAGCTGTTTTCTTATGATTGGTTATTTATGGAATATTTTATTAATCTGATTATATATTTTATTTTCATTGACAAACATAGATACTTTCCTGACTCGCTTCGCAATGAATGGTGGAGATATATGTCTCGTAGACAGCGCCACCACACACACTATATTATAGAATAAGACATATTTTTCTTCTTTCATAATGCAAAAAGCCAATGTTAGTACTATATCGGGTAGTGCAAAATTGATAGAAGGCTCTGGAAAAGCTAACATATTCTTGCCTGGAGGAACAAAATTTGAAATTAATGAAGCATTATATTCTCCCAGATCTCAAAGAAATTTATTGAGTTTTAAGGATATCCGTCGAAATGGGTATTATATTGAGACAACATGTGAAGGAAACATTGAGTACCTTCACATTACGAGTATAATCTTGGGTAATAAAAGTATATTAGAAAAATTACCAGCTTTTTTCTCTGGTTTGTACTACACGAGAATTAGAACAATTGAAACAAATGTGGTCATTAACCAAAAGCTTACGAATCTCAATAATTTTGTGGTTTGGCATGATCGATTAGGCCATCCTGGATCGATAATGATGCGAAAAATAATTGAGAATTCATGTGGACATCCATTGGAGAGCCAACAGATTCTTCAATCGAATAATTTCCTATGTGCTGCTTGTTCTCAAGGCAAGTTAATTATTCATCCATCACCAGCTAAGATAGGGGTTGAATCCCTTACTTTTTTGGAACGAATACAAGGTGATATATGTTGGCCAATTAATCCACCATGTGGACCTTTTAGATATTTTATGATTTTAATTGATGCATCAACTAGGTGGTCACATGTATCTCTATTATCAACTCGCAATTTGGCGTTGGCAAGGTTACTTGCTCAATTAATCAGATTACGAGCACATTTTCCAGATTATCCCATCAAGAAAATTAATTTTGACAATGCTGGTGAATTTACTTCCCAAACTTTCAATGATTATTGTATGTCTATTGGGATAAGTGTTGAACATCCTGTAGCACATGTTCATACACAAAATGGCCTTGCAGAATCACTTATTAAGCGTCTTCAATTGATTGCAAGGCCATTACTAATGAGATCAAAACTCCCAATTTCTGCTTAGGGTCATGCTATTTTACATGCGGCAAACACTAATTCGCATCAGGCCAATAAGTTATCATAAGTACTCCCTTTTACAATTGGTTTTTGGTCAGGAACCAAATATTTCCCATCTAAGAATTTTTGGTTGTTCTGTATATATTCCAATTCCTCAACCACAACGTTCTAAGATGGGTCCTCAAAGGAGGATGGGAATATATGTTGGATATGAATCCCCATCGATAATTAAATATTTAAAACCATCAACAGGGGATTTATTTACAGCTAGATTTGCTGATTGTCATTTTGATGAATCAGTCTTCCCAACATTAGGGGGAGAAAATAGACAGCTAGAAAAAGAGATAAGTTGGAATGAATTATCATTGTCTCAATTTGATCCTCGTACAAAACAATGCGAACTAGAAGTTCAAAAGATAATTCATTTACAAAGTTTAGCAAATCAACTGCCAGACGCATTTACTGACCTAAAGAGTGTAACAAAATCATATATACCAGCTGTTAATGCTCCATCTAAAATTGATGTTCCAATAGGACAACCTTTTGTTGCAAATAATCTAAAGCACGCCTAAAGCGTGGTAGACCAGTCGGTTCCAAAGATAAAAATCCTCGGAAAAGAAAAGGAGCAAAGATTCAAGATGGCCAGGATGGGGAAATGATAACTCCGGAAGAGTCTACAGAAAAACCTCTTGACATGACTAATATTCCAGAAGACAATCAGGTACCTGAAATTAGTGAAAATGAAGAGATCTCGATAAATTATGCCATGTCAAGAAAAATATGGAACCGAAATGAAATCAACGTCGATGATGTTTTTTCATACAATGTAGCGCTAGATATTATAAATAATGACGAGGATCTTGTGTAAGACCCTAACTTTTATGAATAAAGATTTAATTTTCTTTATATATTATTTCGAAATAGTAAGGTGTTGATTTGATAAATGTGAAAGGTTATGAGTGAAATGTGCAAATATTTCAAAATAAGCAAGTGGTTATAAAATATTCTTGTTGTCGGGGAATATTCGTTTGGTCGTGGAATATTCTTGTTGTTGGGGAATATTCGTACGACGGCACAGCTATTTGTGGGCCCCACAACAGAATAACTGTCGGATATAGAAAGCGACAGAAATAACTTTTTTATAAATAACGGTAAAACTGTTACGGTTAAACTGTTGAAATATCCGGTAATAAAAAATACAGTAATACGCGTTGTGCACAGTAGCAGACAGTATTGCACAGTATTTTGAATTATTGGTTCTTACGTAAGAAGTCACTTACTCAATAATTATTACAGTAATTACCGTTCAATATTTTATATTATTGATTCAATAATTGCATGATATTTTATTGATTCAATAATTGCTACCGTTGATATTTTATTTTTATTGATTCAATAATTGTCACTGCACAGTATTTCACATTATCAACTCAATAATTCATATTATTTGAATAATATTATTAGATAGCATTATTGACAATGTCTAAGGAAGTTCTGTCTAGGAGGGGTTATTTAATTGCGCGCCAGTAAGGAGAAATCCTTATCGGAAGGCCCCCTCTTTTCTGGGAACGACCTGGTTGTCAATATTGTAGTTCTGTAATATTATTTGTGAATAATTAATTATTGATTTATATGATAAGAAAATATTTATTTTGTGGATTTCGGCCATTTTCGGTTGAGAATTTGGAAGGATTAAAAAAAGGATTAAAAAGCGTTGATTAATTGTGTGATGAGTAACATAACCATTAGAGGAAGTTGCCGACACTCGAAGGAAGTTATGGTGATATGTGGCATTTGGTAAGTTGGGACCCATAGGTCATCATCTAAGCCATAGGTCATCATCTAAGAGTCACTTTCGTAAATAGTAACTCAAATAGTAACTTGCCTCTTTGTTTTTCTAAGAGTTAATTGCTTCTTTGTTTTTTCAAGAGTTACTTGCTTCTTCGTTTTTTCAAGAGTTATTTGCCTCTTCGCAAATAGTAGTTGCCTCTTCAATATTACCAGGAGTCATTTTGGACATTCGTTAAAGCCAAGAGCCACTTTCTGTTCTTCTATAAATAGAAGTTTAATTCTTCATTATTTCTTACCACCAATTCACAAAGTTATACAGAGAGAAGCTTTAGAGAGAGAATAAGAGAGAAAGAAGAAGAGTATTCTGCTGCTATACTATTGCAGTATCCAAACTTCTACTAAGGTAAGGGGTATTATTTCTTTCGTATTTGTAAGGGATGTTATTTTCTTTCGTAAACGATGTTATTCTTTTTCATATCTTTATACCAAAATATTGTCATGGATTTTAATTCTTATTTTTTTCCGTTGGGGTTACTATTCACGTGTACGGTACTATTCACGTATACGGCACTATTCACAGAAAAATTAAATTTTCTTCTATTTGTCCAAGTTGCTTGTTAAGGTTCCTATCTTTAATTGGATCCAAGTTTTGAGCTATATTCTTGAATTTTGCTTCACAAAGTATTATTATGGAGTATTTTTGAACTTGAATAAATTAAAATGCGAATCCTTAATCTTTGTCTTTTATCTCACTGAATTCGTTAATTATAATATTTTTCATCATCCTCAGTCCTAAAGGGTGATATAACTGAATATCTTTGGTCTGTAGAGCAAAGATGAATGATTACCTGATGAATATCTTTGGCCTGTAGTGCAAAGATGAATATTTGATTTGAGATGTATATTGATTGATGTTACAGGGATAAAATATTGATGATAAACTTTTAAATCGTAGAAGATAGTAGACTTTATTCTCTACTTAACTCTTCTAATGAATTGTTATTTTCGCTGCGAGTATTGATCTAAAACTTGTGTCCATAATATTTTATCTGAACTGTTGAAGACTAACGATAATTTATTTTCCATTATCTGGGTCATAATATTCTTTACTGGGCTAATTGAGCTTACCCTTTTCATCTATTGTCCTCTTCAGGAAATGAGAATGTTGTAGGAACTAGTCGGGGGACAGAGTGATGGTTCGAGTTAGAGCAGTAGTAGTCCTCACTATTTCTAATAAATAGTGTAAGAATAATTGTAATGAGGACTTAGTTTGAATGTTAATATTTTCTACATATTTGTATTGACACTCACAGTTGTGTGGTCGTATTTTGCACGACCGTGTGATATAAAGATTGTATTTGAATTCTGTACCATGTATTTGACGACTCAGGATGGGTTGGGTTGACTGGACCTATTCTGGGGGCGTCACATCTTGAACCAAGAACTATTGAGGAATGCAGACATAGAATTGATTGGCCATAATGGAAAGACGCAATTGAGGCATAATTAAAATCTCTTGAAAAGAGAAATGTTTTTGGACTAGTAGTTCGTACACCTGATGGTGTAAAACCAGTGGGATACAAATGAGTTTTTATTCGGAAACGAAATGAAAAAGGTGAAATTGTGAGACATAAAACACGACTAGTTGCGCAAGGATTTTCGAAAAGACTTGGTATTGATTATGAAGAGACATATTCTCCTGTGATGGATGTGACTATTTTTCGATTTCTAATTAGTCTGGCAATAAAAGAGGGACTTGACTTGCGTCTAATGGATGTCGTTACAATATATTTGTATGACCCAGTTGATAATGACATTTATATGAAACTCCCAAAAGGATTTCAATTGCCAGAAGCATGTAAATCCGGTTCTTGAGAACATTACTCAATTAAATTAAACAGATCTTTATATGGATTAAAACAATCCGGTTCGCATGTGGTATAACTGTCTTAGTAAATATTTATTAAAGGAGAGATATAAGAATGATCCCGTTAGCCCATGTGTAAGAACCCAAATTTTATGAAATAAAAGTATTCAATTTTTATATAATTATTATTCTATTCAGTAAATAGTTTAATTGATAAAAAGGTTAAAGTTAATGGTGATGTGTGCAAATTTTATAAAGTAAGCAAGTTGGCATTATGGGGTACTATTCATTCGAGTACTATTCACTGAAAAAAAATTATTATTATTTTTTTATCCAAATTATCTTTGATTGGATCCATATTTTGATCTTTATTCTTGAATTTTGTTCCACAATCGGTTATTATTGAACATTCTTGAACTTGGATAGATTAAATTACGAATTTCTAATATTTCTCCTTTATTTCACTTGATTCGTTATTTATATTATTTTTCATCATCTTCAGTCTTAAATTGTGGAGAATATCTTTGGTCTGTAATGCAAAGATGAATTAATACTTGATGAATATCTTAGACCTGTAGTGCAAAGATAAACGATTACCTGATGAATATCTTTGGCCCGTAGTGCAAAGATGGACATGTGTTGAGATGAACATAACCACTCGTGATACAAATGAATATCTTTGGCCCATAATGCAAAGATGGATATTTGATTCAAGATATATATTGATTGATGTTACAGGGATAAAATATTGATGATGAACTTTTAAATCATAAAAGATAGTAGACATCATTGTAAGACCCTAACCTTTTATGAATAAAATTAAATTTTTTCTATATATTATTTTGAAGAGAAAGGGGTTGATTTGATAGATGTGGTAAGTTATGGGTAAAATGCGCAAATATTTTAAAATAAACAAGTGGTTATAAAATATTCATTGTTGTCGGAAAATATTCATTTGGTCGTGGAATATTCTTGTTGTCGGCGCAGCCATTTGTGAGCCCCATAACGGAAAACTGTCGGATGAAGAAAACGACAAGAATAAGTTTTCTATAAATAACGGCGTAACAGTTACCGTTAACACTGTTGAAATATCCGGTGGTTAAAATAAAGTAATACGCGTTGTTGCACAGTAGCACACGGTATTACACAGTATTTTATATATTGTTGTTTCAATAATTGTCACTTCACAATATTTTACATTATTAAATCAATAATTCATATTATTTGAATAATATTATTAGACAACATTATTGGCAATGTTTAAGAAGTTCTGTCTAGGAAAGGGGTTAGTTAATCTAATTGCGCTCCAGTAAGGAGAAATCCTTATCGGAAAGCCCCTCTTTCCTAGGAACGTCCTAGGTTGTCATTATTGTGATTCTGTAATATTATTTGTGAATAATTAATTATTATAAAAATGATAAGAAAATATTTATTTAATGGAGGAATTTTTAAAGAGGTAATTATTGAGAGTTGATATTTTATCTTTTTTGATAAAATAATTTATTCAAATATATTATTGTAATATTACATTATAAGTGTATGATGTAATAATATAATAATATAATAATGGTAATATTTTTACAATGAATGCACGGTATATGAATAAAATGAGGAAAAAGAGAACAAATTGGGTCCGGAGTATTTTTGTTACAAAAAACATGTTAAATATGTTGGTGGGCCCTGTTTTTATTGAAGTTTGATTATAGCCTGCAAATTCATCTGTATATAAATTTGGGCCATTTTTCATTCGGAATTTAGAAAAACTTTCTTCTACAAAGTTGTAGAGAATCAAATTTCCTATGGAATGGACATAAAATTCATATTTTTCTGATAAAAAGGCTATTTTTTATGAATTATAGAAGTTCCAGAATATTGGGTCTGAATTGATTTTTGGTGTTATAAATATTTTTTAAAAGAAATACATTTTTAAATATTGGTGGGCCCCACTGGTGTGCTGATGAATTTGGTCAAGGGGTGGGCATAATTTTTTTTCATAAAATATTATTTTATTAAATTTTCTGCTTTGGCGTTCTAAGCATTTTCCTATTAATAGGGTGCTTAGTTAGAATTTAAAAATCGCACCAGAATCAGAAGTTTTCTCTCTCTATAATATCGAGCGTTATTTTATGAATATTTTGTTACTTTGAGTGTTGCTATACAATACAAGTTTTTTTCAGCATTATATCCGATATTCCAGTCAGAAATACTGTTCTTTTGAGATAAGGGATATTTTTTTTGCAAAAATGAGTTTATTTCTTTCAATATCATGACACCGGAATATTGGTATAAATTTTATTGTAAAATTTTTACCTTTTCATATTGGGATTACTATTCACGTATACGGTACTATTCACGTATACGGCACTATTCACGAATACGGTACTATTCAAAAAAAAATATTTTTTTTCTTTGTCCAAGTTGACTATTATGGTTCCTATCTTTGATTGGATCCAAGTTTTGATCTTCATTCTTGAATTTTGCTTCACAATTGATTATTATGGAGTATTTTTGAACTTGGATAAACTAAATTACTGAATTCTTAATTTTGTTCTTTATCTCACTGGATTCATTTTTTAAAATATTTTTCATCATCTTCAGTTTTAAATGGTGATACAAAAAAATATCTTTGACCTGTAGTGCAAATATGGATGATTATTTGATGAATATCTTTGGCCTGTAGTGCATAGATGAATGATTACCTGATGAATATTTTTGGCCCGTAATGCAAAGATGGACATGTGTTGAGATGAACATGACCAACTGGTGATACAAATGAATATCTTTGGGCCCGTAGTGCAAAGATGAATATTTGATTCAAGATATATATTGATTGATGTTACAGGGATAAAATATTGATTATGGACTTTTAAATCACAGAAGATAGTAGACATTATTTCTTACTTAACTCTTCTGATGCATTGTTAATTTCGCTGCAGTTGTTGATCTAAAACTTGTTGTTAATAATATTTTATCTGATTTATTGAAGACTAACGATAAATTATTCTGCATTATCTTAGTCATAATATTCTTTACTGGGCTAGTTGAGCTCACCCTTTTCATCTATTGTCCTCTTCAGGAAATGAGAATGTTGCTGGGACTAGTCGGGGAATAGAGTGATGGGCAGAGTTAGAGCAGTAGTAGTCCTCACTATTTTTGTATAATAGTGTGAAAATAATTATAACTATTGAGGACTGAATTTGAGTGTTTATATTTCGTATTATATATGATTTGTATTGACACTCACAGCTTGTATGATCGTCCTGCTCGCGACCTTTTGATATAAAAGTTTATATTTGGATTCTGTACCATTTGTTTGGCGACCCAGAATGAGTTTGGTTGATTGGACCTAATCTGGGGGCGTCACAATCATTCTCTACTTAACTATTCTAATGAATTGTTATTTTCGCTGCAGTTGTTGATCTAAAACTTGTTGTCCATAATATTTTATCTGATTTGTTGAAGACTAATGATAATTTACTCTTCATTATCTTAGTCATAATATTCTTTACTGGGCTAGTTGAGCTCACCCTTTTCTTTCATTGTTCTCTTAAGGAAATGAGAATATCGCGGGTACTAGTTGGGAAATGGAGTGATGGTCCGAGTTAAAGCTGTAGAAGTCATCACTATTTTTTTTTAAAATAGTGTGATAATAATTATAATGAGGACTTAGTTTGAGTATTTATATTTTTTACATGTCTGTATTGACACTCACAGTTGTGTGGTCGTATTTTGCACGACCGTTTGATATAAAAGATTTGTATTTAGATTCTGTACCATGTATTTGGCGACTCAGAATGGGTTGAGTATTGAACCTATTTTGGGGGCGTCACAATTGGTATCAGAGCTTAGAGATATGATCTCTGGTGGAGATCTGGGAATAGAACTAGGAGGGGAGAGACGAGTAAATCATTCGCTAGTGTGTCCTACCTAAGCTTATTTGGTATTTAATTGGTCGGTCGGAACGTAGGGTTGATATGTGATATGTCAATTTGTTTAATTAACCTCTGTTTTATGGCAGTATTTGAGAATGGCAGCTGAAAATCTAAACAATGGAGCATTTGAGACCGTTGAGACACCGCTAATCACCAACCAGGATAATGTGCAACAGGAAGGCAATATTCCTTATGTAAACAACACCATCGATCAAACGATAAATGATGAGATGTTTAGAAGTTTTTTGCAGTTCATGCAAAACCAGACGAGGGAGACCCGTGTTCAACATATAGGTGGGAATAACTGTAACTCGCGGCTTGTCACTGCCAAGCAATTCAAAGAGTTGGGACCATCAGAGTTTCTGGGAAAGCCAGATTCAATCAAGACAGAAACGTGGGTTAAGCAAATTACCAAGATATTTGATATCTTGGGATGCACAGAGGAGAAAAAGGTTCCATTCGCCACGTTTATGTTCCTTGGAGAGGCAGATTACTGGTGGGAATCTGTGAAGCATACCCAGCCTGCCGCACTCAAGATGTCTTGGGAAGAGTTCCAGAAACTGTTCAATGACAAGTACTTTCCAAAAATTATTCGTCATATGAAGGAGGTAGAGTTTATCAAACTGGAACATAACAACATGATTGTGTCCTAGTACGAGGCTAAGTTCGCGGAGTTATCCTGATTTGCATCTCATTTGGTGGATAATGAGGAACGTATGACGCGGATGTTTCTGAGAGGTTTGAAACCCGAAATTCGTCAGTACCTTATTTCTCACAAACTTTGTTTATTTTCAGATGTGGTGAACAGGGCCCAACCAGGGTCGTACCGATGGCAGCAGTCATCAGAACAATGACAACCAGCGGGGAGAAAAGTATCATTACAGAAGCGGTAACCATTCCGGTGGTAATCGGCCATGATAATAGAAGAAGTGAGTCGGGGGGAGATTTTAAGAAGAGAAGATACAATAATGTTAACATGAAGACGTCGACAACAGCATCAGCATCAACAACCGTTTCTAGGGGAGGAAAACGACCACCAGTCGTATGCTATAAATGCGGACAAGAGGGACACATCAGTCCAAACTGCACACAGCAATCCAAGGTGTGCTATAACTGTGGAAAGGAAGGTCATATAGCTCGAGTGTGTTCTGTAGCGAAGCCAAGTCTAGTAGGGATGGTGACTCCAAAGGCTGTTCCAGGCAAGTCAAAGTCAGTAGTTCCTGGAATAGCTTTTGTCGTGACTGCCCAACAAGCGAGGAACCCGAATGAGGTTATCACGGGTAAGCTAATCATAAACTCTTGCGAAGTTTATACCTTATTAGATACCTTATTCATACCAAGGTAACCAATCTATCTTCACACCTGCAGTTTTTTTATAGTGCAGTTGGTAACCAAACCTTCATACCAAGGTAACCAAACCTTCATACCAAGGTAACCAATCCACCTCCACACCTGCAGTTTTTTTATAGTGCAGTTGGTAGCCAAACCTTCATACCAAGATTTTATCTGATAGATTTTAACCTGGCTATGGTGAGTAATTCTTTTATTCTTGGAAATTTACCTTGTTTTTAGATTTTTTTAGTAGTGTTATACTTTTGTTGAAGTTAAATGAAACATAATATGACAGTTCATGCTTTGCTCTCCACCCCTTCCTTTTCGCAGGATCTGCATCATAAATATGTAACCTCTGGTGAGCTCTAATTTCTATCTGAATACCAATGAAATCTTATATACTCTTTTTGTGTTTTCGTTTTAAAGGAGAAGCTTTTCGTATACAAGCTTAAGCTTTTTGTTTTTCCTCCTTTTGATTTGAATTTTGAATTATGAATTTATTTTTGTTGTTAGATCCCAAATATTTGAATTTAAATTATTAATTATGACAGCCTTGATTTTAGGTTTCCTTATTAATGTGAAATTGAATGGTTTGAATTTGTTGTCCTCCTTTTGTAATTATTTTGTGGATGCACTAATGATGTAATTACTTTCTAATTGTTGTATATTTCTGTAAAGAACCCTAATAACAATACTCCTGTTAGGGAGTGGGCCCGAGACCCCAACATAAGGACTAGACCATAAATACCCAAGGTTCAGGTGAAGTATCGAAGGCCCATATTTGAAGGACAAACCATCATCAACTCTTAATATAATTATAATAATAATTATAATTTATATATATATAATTATGACTCACAAAATTATACTAATTGATTTATGATTTTGAAACTTTTCCATGTATTATGTTAATTTGATCACTTTAAGCGATGGGTTAATTTCACCCAACATTAATAGCTAAGCAAGTCACCTATTCCTTGCAAGCAGTTCCTGAGGCAAAAATGAGCCAGTTGCTACATTATGTAATGGCATGCCCCATAATAATATAATAATATTACATAATTAATAATATATTGAAAAATAATATAATAATATTACTAAGTATTTTATCTTCAACCGCTACAAGTTGTAGCGTCAAGCAGTATGTGAGTCCCAAATTTTTAATTACTTTTTGATTTTTTGATTACTTTTGGGGGGCATGTTTGTAATTTGCACTGTCAAGTGAATTGCCGCTACATGTTGTAGCGGCAGAGGAATTTAAGTTCTTAATCTAGACCATGCAATATCAAGATCAACGGATGAGATATTGGTTGCTGGAATAGTACATATGGCAACCGTTTCCTACGAATACGGACCCATATATATATATTTACCCAATTAATAAATTATAAAAAATTCAGAGGGTTAATTTCATTTTTTTAAAATTTAGTGCGCTGACAAAGTGACAACCAAAGTGGGATAAAGGTCCTTTATGCACAATTAAATTTATCTTTATTTCAAATTGATGACAATGGTAATAAAATTGATTCCCTTGTGCACTTTTACGTTTGCTTTTCATCATGGCATCTAGCAGTCAACAACAGATCCCAGAGCTGGTTGCTTCCTGCTAGAACTTAACAATTGAGGAGGAAGAGGAAGGTGGGCTTGTTATGGAGGGGGATTATGGATATGAGGCTGAGCAGGATTTTTCCCTTTGTTTAGTGGGGCAATTCTTGGTGACTAAGTCTGTCAATTTTCAGGCCATGCAGGATACGTTGATCCCGATTTGACAACCTATGAAAGACATCGAGGTTAAGGAGCTTCCAGATAACAGGTATTTGTTTATTTCTTTCATGTTCGGGATATGGAGAGGGTTTTGCAAGATGGGTCGTGATCTTTCGTTAACAATATTCTCCTTCTTCATCGTTTGTTGCCGGGAGAGCAATTTTCCCATATCCCTTTGATTGTGGTGGAGCTATGGGTTCAGATATTTGATCTTCCTATTGGATTCATGTCATCGAAGGTCGGTCAGGCTGTTGGGAACTATATTGGTCATTTTGTTACCTCTGATGCTCGTAATTTTGACGGCAATATCAAGACTTTTATGCGAGTAAGAGTGGCTATGGATATCCGTAAGCCTATAGTGAGGAAGATGAAGTTTAAGCGGGAGGGCAATGGTGATTGGTTCTGGGTTAACTTCAGATATGAGCGTCTCCCAATGTTTTATTTCTATTGTGGCATTATGGGTCACTCTGATAAATTCTGTGTTAAGTTTCTCGATAATCCATCTCCTCTGCCTCCATCTTAGTTTGTTTATGGTACTTGGCTTCGTGCACAACCAAGGCGTTTAGTTAATCGTCCGGCAGAGAAGTGGTTGCATCAGTCCGGCAAGGAATTCCATGCTCCAGCGGCTGATAAAGAGGTAGACAGGATGCAGGTTGGTAGGGTTTCTCCTAATGTTTAGGAATCTGTTGCGGCAGTTGCATTGCTGAGCAAGCAAATCCAGATTTCAGCGGAAGTGAGCAAGGATCACGCTCTCTCTTCTTTCATCCCAAGATTCTGGGGGTGTAATTGAGGCTCCTAAAAATCAGCTGGTCGTTGACTCTCTTGATAATGATATTTCTGATTCTAAAGAGATTGTTATTGCTGAACAAAAGCGTAGGAGGAAGGTTGGAAGTGGTGAGGTGGACGTTGCTACTAATATGGGCTCTGCCTCTGTGACTTCGGTTGGGCTTGTAATGGATAATCCGACTCCAAAAAATGGATTGAAGGTGGGCTCTGCATATCAGGCCCACCGAGACAAATGACAACGTTGAGTTGGAACTGTCGTGGGTTAGGGAATCCACGGACAGTTCAGGCCCTAGCGGACCTAGTCCGTCAGTTTAAACCTAGTTTTATTTTTCTTGCTGAAACTATGTTATCACGTGATCGTTTGCATTTAATAAAATCTCGTTTGGGTTATAATGGTGTTTTTGCAGTAAGTAGTTTTGGGCATGGGGGGTATTGCCTTTCTGTGAAATATAAAGATAGTGCTCATCTTCTTTCTTATTCTGATCATTATATAGATGTTGTTGTTAAACTCCCCGATATGTCTACTTGGCGGCTTACTGGTTTCTATGGTCATGCGGCTCGCTCAAACCGCCACTTATCATGGTCTCTTCTTCGACATCTAAGCCACCAATATTCTCTCCCGTGGTGTTGTTTGGGGGACTTTAACGATCTCCTTTCTTTTGATGAAAAACGAGGTGTTGTTAGTCACCCTCAGTGGCTCTTCGATGGTTTTCGCCAAGCGATTGATGATAGCAGGCTTCATGATATTGGCATGGACGGTTACCCCTTCACTTGGGAGGGCCGACGGGTTTTTCGGATGGTGTTGAGCAGAGGCTGGATAGAGCGTTGGCCTCTTCGGCTTGGTGTTCTGAGTTTATTGATGTAAAGCTTCGCAATTTAGAGGTTTCGGTTTCGATCATTCGACGATTCTATTGGATTTTCTGCTTTCACATCAGGTTTATAGAACTCAAAAATTTTGTTTTGAGAATCTTTGGTTATGTGAACCCCAGTGTAAGGAAATTATTGCTTCTAGCTGGCAGTGTAGTGAGGGTCGGCCTATCCAGTCAAGGTTGAAGGCGTGTGGGGTGGACCTCCTAGAGTGGGGTGCCCATTTGGCTTAGCAATTTCGGGTTGGCCGCTATTAAATCAGAGATGAAGGTAGTAAGTCCTTGGCGAGATGCGATCTCTATGGCCAAGTATGAGCATTTGAAGTCTAATTATAATTTAATCCTTTCGTAGCAGGAGGATTTTTGGAAACAAAGGTCCAAACATCTATGGCTTCAAGCTGGAGATTCTAATTTGAAGTTTTTTCACAAATCTACTAAATCTCAGAGGAAGAATAATTTGGGTTTGGCTTTTAAGGATTCTGGTGGGCAGTGGCGTGAATGGGATAATGGTCTTCCTGATCTTTTGCAATCTTATTTTCAGACCATTTTTACGTCTAGTAGGGTCTCAAGGGCAGCAGGTAATTTCCTGTATTGACTCTAGACTTGACCTATTTCAGCGTAATTCTTTGATTGCTCCTTTTACTAAGACGATGTTCGGGTGGCTATTTTCGCTATGCATCCGGATAAGTCTCCGGGTCCGAATAGAATGAATCATGCTTTTTATCAAAAGTTTTGGGGAGTGGTTGGTGATTCGGTCTCTACTGCTTGCCTTACTTTCCTTCAGAATTCTGCTTTCCCGGTTGGCCTAAATGACACAAATATTGTTTTGATTCCAAAAAAGTCAAAGCCGGAGTTTGTTACTGACCTTCACCCTATTTCCTTACGTAATGTGCTTTATAAAATAGTGGCGAAGATGTTGGCTAATAGATTGAAGAGTGTGTTGGATTCTGTGATCTCGGAACAACAGAGTGCGTTTATTCCTGGGCGCTTGATTACTTATAATATCATGATCGCTTATGAGGTTGTTCACAATCTTAAACGTAGGCGTCAAGGAAAAATGGGATATACGGCATTGAAAATTGACATGAGTAAAGCCTATGATAGGCTAGAATGGGATTATCTCTGGTCTGTGTTAGATCGAATGGGGTTCCCTTCCGAGTGGATTCAGTGGATGAAAATGTGTGTCTCAACTGTTCGCTACTCAATTTTTCATAATGGTACTAATTTGGATCCTATAGTTCCATTACGAGGGTTACACCAAGGTTGTCCTTTGTCTCCCTACCTTTTTATTCTATGTGCCGAAGGTTTTTCTGCTATGCTTATGCCGCTATGAGAGAAAAGGTCTAATTCATGGTTGTTTGGTTGCGCGGGGGGCGCCAATTGTGTCTCACCTTTTTTCGCTGATGATAGTTACTTATTTTTTAAGGCTATGCGTCGAGAGTGTCAGTCTATTTAGCAGGTGTATTGATGCTTATGAGATCGCCTCGGGTCAAAAGATAAATTTTTAGAATCATCGATTTTGTTTAGCTCTAACACTTCGGCAGCTGCGCAGACCGAATTATGTAATCGGCTAGGTGTGGCTTTGACTTCGGATCAGAGTAAATACCTGGGTTTGCCATCTTTTGTTGGGAAGAATAAAAAGAGGGTCCTATCTTTTGTGAAGGAAAAGGTTTGGGCTAGGATGTCAAGTTGGAAGAATAAATTGCTTTCAAAGGCAGGGAAAGAAATTTTGATTAAAAGTGTGGCTTAGGCCCTTCTTACGGTTGCAATGAGTGTTTTTTTGCTTCCCAAGGAGCTTTGTGCGGAGTTGGAAGGTATGATGAGCAGATTTTGGTGGAGTAATAAGGTCGATAGTTCTAGAGGAATTCATTGGATGACCTGGAATAAGCTTTGTGCTAGGAAGGATTATGGTGGCTTGGGTTTTAAGAAACTTCGGGAGTTTAATGTTGCTATGATTGGTAAGAACGGGTGGGGTCTTATGACTCGCCCTACTTCTTTGGTAGCTAGAATTTATAAAGCCCGATATTATCCTAAGACTTCGTTTTTAAACGCTCCATCTGCTTAGAACCTTAGTTACGTCTGGAAAAGCTTACAAGCGGCTCAACCTATTCTCTGTCAGGGAGCTCGATGGCGGGTGGGAAGTGGGCAGTAGTATAAACGTTTGGACAGAACCATGGCTGCCTGATGATGATAACCCGTGCCCTTAGACCCTCCGAGTTTCAGGAACGGAATCTGCTTGTGTGCGTGATTTGTTGATCCCAAATAGTATGCAATGGGATGTGGACCTTTTATGTGATTTATTTGATGTCCAGGATAGATCTTTAATTCAGCAGATTTCGTTAAGCCGTTGTGTGTCTCAGGATGTTTTGTATTGGCGATGGGAGAATCGAGGGTGCTACAATGTTTGAAGTGCTTATAAGGCTCAGGTTAGTGCTATTTCTTCTCTAAATGCTCATCATGATTCAGGTGTTTGGAAGAAAATTTGGTCTCTAAAACTCCCTCCTAAAGTGAAACATCTGGTATGGAGGTTGTGCTCGGGTTGCTTGCCTACCAAGGATCGCCTTCGGATGAAACGAGTCGAGGTGGACTGTTTCTGCCCAGTTTGCAAGACAGGAGTGGAGTCCGCAACTCATGCATTTATGTCCTGCCCTTTCGCTAAGAATTGCTGGCATTTGCTGGTCACCCCTCCAATTCCGATTAGGTGTCACTGATGTTTTCCAATAGGTAGTTGTTGTTCTTGGCAGCTCTTCCAACGATATTGCTACTATGTTTTGTATGGTTCTTTGGTGTTTATGGCGTAATAGGAATAAGGTTCTGTGGAAAGGCAAGGCTCAGCAACCTGCAAGCCTTCTCAATCTTGCAGGATCATTTCTTCACCAATGGACAACAGCTCAAGGGCCTCTGGTTTATGGTTCTCTACCGGGAGCTGATGAAGGTTTACTTCGCTGGGTTAAACCCAGGCCTGGACTTTTCAAATGTAATTTTGATGGGGCTGTTTTTTTGGGTTCCAATCGGCTTGGCTTTGGGTGGGTGGTCCGGGATGACAGTGGCTCCTTGGTTGCTGCTGGTCATGACAGTTTGGTCGGCCCCTCCAATCCGGAGCTCGCAAAAGCGCTGGGTTGTAAAGAAGCTCTTAGTTAGTTGAAGGCTCGTTCGATGTCAAAGGTTGTGATTGAGTCGGATGCTTTCAATTTTGTGCAAGCTCTAAATTCTACTATTTCATATCCAGGACCGCTTGGTTTAGTCTTGGATGATTGTAAGGAACTGTGTTTAGCAATCAATGTTAGTCGTATTCGTTTTGTTAGGAGGTCAGCGAATCAGGTAGCTCATTGTTTAGCCCGTGCTTCTGATTCTGTGTCTGATGCTCATGTTTGGGAGGTTTTCCCCCAAATTGCCTTTGTAATTCACTACTTTTTGATCTTCAATAGAAATCTCCATTTTCTCTCAAAAAAAAATGCTATCATAAAAAATAAAAATTGAGATTATTTTTTATATAATTATAAAATGTGATTCTTTTTTTGAAATAGAGGAAATAGTTTTTTTCTTTGTTTAAAATGTTGCATTTTCTGGATTATTTTTTGTTCTCTATGATCACTTTAAAAGGGAAGTGGTTAGCATGAAATTTATTTTGAGATAAGTTGATCAATTGGCCAATAGAATACTGACACGCAGGCGAGACTGTATGTGTGTCAGCATTCTATAAGCCAATTGACCAACTTACCAACAAAATAACTTTATGCTAACCGAATCCCTTTAAAAGAGATAATATTAGGGATATCAAATGATATGACATCATTTTGTTGTTTAGATAAATCATTTGTAATATGATTGTTTATATTATAAAGTACATTCAGTCTTGTTTAACCATTAGAGATGTATTTGAGATCATTAACATTATTTTTTTTATTTAATTTCATTGATATGAGACTATACCGACTCTTTCACGTTATATAAAAATACTTCAACGATATCAAAGTAATTAATATAAATGGATAATGTTATATGTGTTGACATTTTAGATTGAAATGACGTGATACTAAATATTAATACTATTTTATAACATAATTAATTGGTAAAACTATATTTAATTAATGTAATGTTAACATATTATCAGCTCAGCTTCTCACACGTGCCAAAAATGAAGATAACCCTTTTCAAATGCATTAGGTGCCAAACTTCTTTCTGCTCACCGTACTGCCAAACGAGTTCTTTCTTTTTAATGTATAATAATGTATGTTTAGTAGGGTACGGACGCGTTAGAAAAATATATATGTAGTAATAGCTTATTAAAATAAAAATTTTATATAAATTAAAATTTTAATTTAGAGTAGAGTTTAAATGTAAAAAAATTATTTGATAATAAATCTATATTGTATATTTTATTATTTTATTTATACAAATTTAGTCTAAAGATAATATTATAATAAATATTAAATAATTAATCCAAATAAAATTACCAACAATGTATTTTTTAAAGAGTACAGAGAGGAGTTGTAAATTTTTATCAAATAAGATGCGAAAAAAGAAGTGATGCTAAAAAGAGGTATTTAAAATTACCTATGTTTGGAATTCATAAAAAATTCTTAATAAAAATACCTTTTAATTGTGTATACTTTTAAAGTCATTTTTCCCTTTGCTCTCAAATTTTCTTAGTTCTAAAAATTAAAATATCCTTAATTTGTTTAGATCAAAATTTCATTTAGGTGAAATTTGTTTCTTTAAAAAGTATCCTTAATTTGTTTAGGCCAAAAATACATGTTTAAGGTAATTTGTTGGGAATTAAAATGTTGAAATGGGTCAGTCAATTGGGACTGAATTTGGGTCTATGTCCGATGATATTTTGTTGCACTGACCTCAATTGTTTTGTTGGTCAGTCAATTAGTCCGAATGATTTTGTTGGCTGAATTTGGGTCTCTCAATTGAAGCAAAAGTTATGTTAATTTACTCAATTGTTGTGATTTTTGGTATACTTGCTTTTGCCATTGATTTTAAGATTGCCTTATCAATATTGCGACTGATTTTGGGAATGTCCTTACGTTAATTGATTCATTAGTATATTTGCTATTTCTAACGAAATTTTAGATGAAATTTTATTTGAATTATTTATTTGCAAAATTTGTGGGCACTGCATGTATTTATGGATTAATTAATTAGTTTTTCAATATTAAAATAAATTAAAATGAAATAAATTTAATTTAATTTAGTTTATTAAATAAAATAAATTTAAAAAGTAGATAATATAATATAATACAAATTAAAATAAAATAAAATAAAAAATAAAATTAAATGGAAAAAATAAAACAAATTTAAAAATAAAATAAAAATAAAAATATATAATATAATATAATACAAAATAAAATACAATAAAATAAAACATAATAAATAGTAGGGGAAAAATTACGTGAGTAAAAATAATCCACCAATAGCAAGTTGTCATATGTTATTTCTAGAACCCTATTAATAAAGGGTAATATAATAATTTGACGTAATTGAGTGTTCTACAAGTATATTCAATCCTATTATAAGTTCTTGGATATTTAATATGTCAAGAATTGATAACCTAGTTGGTCTCTAAATCTTAACAAAACTCTAATTCCTCGCTTACTTTTGAAGGAGAGAACTCTTATATCATACTATATATAAAAGTAGAATACACTTAATTTTAATTGCTTAATTTTTCTCTCCAGAACACAAAATAATTTCCTCCAAAACAAAACACTTCTCCCCGCCCCCCCCCCAAAAAAAAAAAAATTAGATTATCCTTTTACAATTTTTTAACAAAACACTTTTCCTCCCTCCACTTTTTTTCCAAAAAATTAGATTATCCTTTTACACCTTTTTAACAAAAAAAAAAAAACTTTTCATTATCTCACTCCCCTTCTTTAATGTTATTTATCATCATCAATAACAAAAAAAAATAACAAAAAAAAATTTAATTGGGGTAAAATTGTTGATAATTCGATCTATATTTGTTTCTGTGTTATAATTTGTCACTGTATCGATTTTACCCTTGAGTTCTATAAGAAAGAAAATCAGTTGTCAAAGTCAAGCAAGTACACCTTTAAGACTATAAATATAGTAATATTACATACTCCATATTGTAATATATTTATTGTAAATTTAAATAAGTACAGCCTCAATACTATAACATATAATATATTGTTGCATGTTAAATAATACTTATAATTTAATTTAAAAAAAAATTCTACATTCATCGAGTCATTATGTATGTGCATAAATTAATTGGGGTTTAAAATTATTGATAATTCGATCTATGTTTGTTTTTGTGTTATAATTTGTCATTGCGTAGTTAGATTTGCTTTTATTATTGATTATTACAGTATGCAACATCTGAATAGCTTTCGGAAGCTACTCAGTCATATCCAAGACCATTGAAACAAATGTTGTTGTTAGGAACACCAACCATCTTTGCTGAGTAATTTTGTAGAATTTTCTTTGAAATTTTTAATTTAAATTTCCTTGTGTTATTCCCGCTGGAATATTGATCTAATTTTGAAAATTTTGCTTTCTTATATCTGAGATACTTAATTTTGTGTTTGCATTCCCATTATTAAATTACTAAGTTTGAACAAACAAGAGTTTATGATGATTTGTTACTGACATATCACTTCAAACACAAAATATGTACTCAAGTATAATTTAACTATCTTTATAACAGTTTGGAATATCCCAAATTTAGCCATTTCGTTACATATTTGAAGATTTTAAAATGTTTTTGGATCTTAATTGTAGTTTTTCTTAAAATATGATATATCAGATGAGGGACAATTTTAGCTCTGTAGAATGTTTTAAACTTTTTCTTAAAAAAATGTGTAAGTGTCTTATCCGGTTGGGATTGAATTAATAATCTAAGATGAGTTGGTGGACCATAAGACTGTGTGTTTATTTCTGTTCCCTCAGAATCTCTAAATCTGATGCAGAAAAAAAATCTTCATTATCTCACTCCCCTTCTTTAATGCTATTTGTCACCATCAATAATCAATAACAATTCCCTCCAAAATAAAACACGTATAAATCCAAAAATCAGATTATCCTTTACACGTTTTTAACAAAGAAAACCAAAACTTTTCATTATTTCACTCCCCTTCTTTAATGCTATTTATCATCATCAATAACAAAAAAAAATCTTCATTATCTTACTCCCCTCTTCTTTAATGTTATTTATTATCATCAATAATCAATAACAATTCCCTCCAAAACAATAATTACACGCCCAACTATGTAAAAGTGATTGAGATTTTCCTAAAAATGAGAAACCAATTAACAAATTCATTGTATCGATTTTACCCTTGAGTTCCACTACAAGAAAATCGGCTAATTCCGACGGAATTATGGGTCGAATTTAAGGGATTTCCGTCGAACTTAGCACACCAGTCCGTCGTTATTAAGCTCTTCGACATAAAATTCGTCGATAAATCAGTTAAAAATAATTAACCTCGACGAAATAACCCCGACAGACTTATTAGTCGAAATTACAGTTAAATCGACGAAATGTTGTTATTGCCGACGGAATATTGCGTCGAAAATAAATCTTTGGAAATTGGTTTGATTTTAATTCAAATAATTAACATCGACGGAATGTGCCTGTAGTCGACGGAATATTTCCTCGAGAATAGAAAATGTGGAAAAATAAATTAAATGCAGGTTGTTAATTCCGACAGAATTTCCCTCGGAATTAGGCTATTCCGTCGAGAATAACAAATTTTTTTAGCTACTTTTTGTAATTTTCATATCCAGGGTTTTCAACCCCAATAGTGTGTACTGTAACTTGTTCCAGCTCAATCATACATGCAATAATATATTTCCAATTCCAAATCTCATACGCTAATACCAACAACGTACGCTAATACCAACAACGTATACACGCTATACCAACAACGTACACTAATACCAACAACGTATACACGCTAATACTTGTTATATCCAATCACATACGCTAATACCAACAGCGTACGCTATAACGTTCCATAACGATTACAAATACACGCTATAACGTTCAGTCCCATAACAATTACAAATATACGCTAATGTTAACTAAGATAACAAGTATCCCGTAAAGAATTATAACAAATAATACGCTAACGACAAACTGATCACAAACCTGTTTGATTTACAAAACTAGTACAAAGTAAACTTAATTTGTAACAACATGTACAAATGTTCTACAATATAATGAAAACAGCTAAATGTAGAACTACAAAGTAAACTGTAAAACTAGCTAGCTAGTAGGAGGAGGATCATCAGACGAGGGTGGGCGACGATGATGCTAATTGCCATCGCCACCCTGCAGATAAGATTAAAATATAAATCATTAGTCTATATAATATGTTAGAATTAAAAGATTGCAAAATGAAAATAAAATAACTTGCAGAATACCTGACTCTCGGGCTGCTCTGGTGGACGAGAATCAATGACAACTACCCTCCGATCGCCTATCTCCACCCTGTAGATAGGATTAAAAATATAAGTCATTAGTCTATATAATATGTGAAAATTAAAAGACTGCTAAATAAAAATAAAATAACATGCAGAATATCTGACGACTCTCGGACTGCTCACCAAAAGCCTCCAATAGTAAAGTAACCACCATCCGGAGCACCTCACCGCTTAACGCGATGAACTGCTCGGGCGGTAATCCAGTACTCTCTACGGTGGCCCCTGCTGCAATATCCTGAGCCAGCTGGTGAAGGCGAGAATGGGTAGGTAAGTGCTGACTCATCATCAGAATGAGATTGATCACCAAGGACCTCATTCCTACTTAAACGAGTATGCTTAGTTGAGACTACATGGTCGAAGTACAGAGAGCAAAAATTGACAAGTTCTTCCTCCGTATAACGTTCTGCAATTGAAACCTCTACACGAGCTTTGTTTTTCACTTTCTGCTTTTATCGACACATATACCTGAAATATGATTGCACGCAATTATTACTAATAATATGCCTTGGAAAAATTGTGACGCCCCTAAAATAGGTTCAATACTCAACCCATTATGAGTCGCCAAATACATGGTACAGAATCCAAATACAATCTTTCATATCAAACGGTCGTGCAAAAATACGACTACACAACTGTGAGTGTCAATACAGACATGTAGAAAATATTAGCATTCAAACTAAGTCCTTATTACATTTATTATCACACTATATTTTTAAAAAAAATAGTGAGGACTTCTACAGCTCTAACTCGGACCATCACTCTATTCCCCTACTAGTACCCGCGATATTCTCATTTTCTGAAGAGAACAATGAAAGAAAAGGGTGAGCTCAACTAGCCCAGTAAAGAATATTATGACTAAGATAATGAAGAATAAATTATCGTTAGTCTTCAACAAATCAGATAAAATATTATAGACAACCAATTTTAGATCAACAACTGCAGCGGAAATGACAATTCATTAGAAGAGTTAAGTAAAGAAGGATGTCTACTATCTTCTATAATTTAAAAGTCCATCATCAATATTTTATCCCTGTAACATCAATCAATATTCATCTCGAATCAAATATTCATCTTTTGCACTACGGCCAAAGATATTCATTTGTATTACTAGTTGGTCATGTTCATCTCAACACCTGCCTATCTTTGCACTACAGGCCAAAGATATGCATCAATAATCATTCATCTTTGCATTACAGGCCAAAGATATTCATCAAGTAATCATTCATCTTTGCACTACAGACCAAAGATATTCAGTTATATCACCATTTAGAACTGAGGATGATGAAAACAATACGAATAACGAATCCAGTGAGATAAAGGACAAATATTAGAGAATTTATCCAGAGTTCAAGAATGAAGATCAAAACCTTGATTCACTCAAAGATGATTTGGGAAAAAATTAATTTTTTTTACCGTGAATAATACCCTGTGAATAGTAACTCGTGAATAGTAACTCGACATGAAAAGATAAAAATTTCACAAGAAAGTTTAGACTAATATTTCAGTGAAATAATATTAGATGAAGCGCAAAACTCAAGGAATTTCTGATCATTTCAGGAATTATAGAAGCAATACTTACCGTAGTAAGTTCAGAGTTAGGAATCTTAAATAAAACAATTTACGAAACTGCAATTGAATTTTCACCCGTGAGGCGGTAGTCCGCTTAAACAGATTATTTTCACAATTTAATTACAACTGAATACGAAGGGTTATTCACCAGGCATGCGGTAGTCCGCGTAGATAGGTTATTCCCACAGAATAATAAAGAATAGAATAACAACAGAATTTTACCATGCATGCGGTAGTCCGCGTAGACAGGTTATTCTAACGAAATAATCAAGAATGTAATAACAAATCTTACGAGTATTGAAAGAAAATAACTCTCTTCATGAATATGAAAGAAATAATACCCCTTACCTTAAAAATTTGGAGACTGCACTAGTTTAATAGCAGAATACTCTTCTTCTTTCTCTCTTATTCTCTCTATACTTTCTCTCTCTATAGCTTTAGTGAATTGGTGAGAAATAATGAAGAAATGAGCTTCTATTTATAGGCTCGGCAGAGTAAGGGTAAAATAGTCTTTTCGCCATAATTTATGACATCATCGCTTACATCATCGATCCTATGACATCATTACTTACCGCATCGCTCCGATGACATCCTTGCTTACCTCATCACTCCGATGACATCATTATTTATATTATAAGAGTTCAAATTTAATTTACACTCTTCCACCTCGTTTAACTTTTATACCATGAATTTACTATAATAATGTTACCATTCAAATTATAAAAATCATACTATTATATAATCACATCATACTACTATAATGTAATATTATAATAATATATTTGAATGAATTATTTTATCGGACAAGATAAAATACCAACTTTCAACAAATGTCACATGTTAAAAATTCTTTCGTTTAAATCCACATTGAATAAATATTTTCTTATCATATATATCAAAAATTAATTATTCACAAATAATATTACAGAACTACAATATTGACAACCAGGTCGTTCCCAGGAAAGAGGGGGCCTTCCGATAAGGATTTTTTCTTACTATCGCGCTAATTAATCAACCCCTTTCCTAGACAGAACTTCCTTAGACATTTTCAATAATGCTATCTAATAATATTATTCAAATAATATGAATTATTGATTTGATAATTTAAAATAATGTACAATGACAATTATTAAATCAATAATATAAAATAGCAAAGTAGCACTTATTGATATAAAATATCAACGTAGCAAATATTGAACCAATAAAATATTATGCAATTATTGAATCAATAATATAAAAAATTGAACAGTAATTATCGTAACAATAATTGAGTAAGTGCCTTCTTACGCAAAAATCAATAATTCAAAATACTGTGCAATACCGTGTGCTACTGTGCAACACCGCGTATTACTGTATTTTAACCACCGGGTATTTTAACAGTACTAACGGTAACAACTACGCAATTATTTTATAAAAAAATTATTTATGTCGCTTTCTATATCGACATTCATTCCGTTGTGGGGTCCACCAATGACTGAGCTGTCGTACGAATATTCTCCGACAAAAAGAATATTCCTCAACCAAATGAATAATCCCCGACACAACGAATATTTTATAACCACTTGCTTACTTTGTGAACTTTGCGCATCTCACCCATAACTTATCACATTTATCAAATCAACACCTTACTATTTTAAAATAATATATAAAGAAAATTAAATCTTTATTCATAAAATTTGGGGTCTTACAAAAATCATCAAAATTTAAACAAATAGATGATATTAGTTACCTCTCAAAAGGATACATCCACCTATATTTCACCGGTCCTCCAAGCTTCAGTTCATATGGTAGATGTATAGACAAATGCTCCATCGAGTCAAATAATCCTAGAGGTATGGTCATTTCGAGCTTGCACATTGTCAGCACTATATTTTTCTCCATCTGCTTAACATCACTGTACCTTATTACTATTAAGCACATATCCCGAAAGAAAGCTGATACTTCGGCCAAGGCATCAACAAATTTTCTAGGTAACATCTCACGAAATTCAATTGGCATCAACTTCTACATGAATACATGGCAATCGTGAGATTTGAACTCAGTCATTTTCAACTGCTCAACCTTGATGCAACGGGATATGTTAGAAGCATATCCATCCGGGAGCTGCAACGCACTTACCCACTTGCACACGTTTTCAACCTGTTGCTTGGTTAAACAAAATGACGCTTTTGGTTTTGAGTTATTAGGTCGAAGCCACAATTCCGACCTGATATTCATTTCCTCCAAATCTTTATGTCCTTTATTAGTGTCTTCTGTTTTACCACTCGCATCTAACACGGTGTAAAATAGATTCTCAAACACATTCTTTTCTGTATGCATGACATCTATATAATGACGGACTGAAAGTGTAAGACCCCAACTTTTATGAATAAAGATTTAATTTTCTCTATATATTATTTTGAAATAGTAAGGTGTTGATTTGATAAATGTGATAAGTTATGGGTGAGATGTGCAAATTTTACATAGTAAGCAAGTGGTTATAAAATATTCGTTGTGTCGGGGAATATTCGTTTGGTCGAGGAATATTCTTTTTGTCGGAGAATATTCGTACGACGACGCAGTTATTGGTGGACCCCACAACGGAATGAATGTCGGATATAGAAAGCGACAAAAGTAACCTTTTTATAAAAGTAACGGTAAAACTTTTACCGTTAAACTGTTAAAATACCCGGTGATAAAAATACAGTAATACGCGTTGTTGCACAGTAGCATACGGTATTGCTTAGTATTTCAAATTATTGGTTCTTACGTAAGAAGTTACTCATTCAATAATTGTTACAATAATTACTGTTAAATATTTTATATTATTGATTCAATAATTGATGCTTTGATATTTTATATTATTAATTCAATAATTGTCACAATAACCACTGCACAGTATATTTTACATTATTAAATTCAATAATTTATATTATTTGAATAATATTATTAGATAGCATTATTGGCAATGTCTAGAAAGTTCTGTCTAGAAAAAGGGTTAGGTAATCTAATTGCGTGCCAGTAAGGAGAAATCCTTATCTGAAAGCCCCCTCTTTTCTGGGAACGACCTGGTTGTCAATATTGTAATTCTGTAATATTAATTGTGAGTAATAAAAATTATTGATAAATATGATGAGTAAATATTTAATCAATTTATATATAGAATGAGACTTTTGTTGAGAATTGATATTATATCTTCTCCGATAAAATAATTCAGTCAAATATATTATTATAATATTACATTATAATAGTATAATGTTATAATATAATAGTATAATTTTTTATAATTTGAATGGTAACATTGTTATAATAAATTCGTGGTATAAAAGTAAAATGAGGTGAAAGAAAGCAAATTGAGTTTGAATTCTTGTGAGGTAAGCGATGATGTCATCGGAACGATGAGGTAAACAATGATGTCATCGGAACGATGAGGTAAACGATGATGTCATAGGAACGATGAGGTAAGCAATGATGTCATAAATTATGGCCAAAAGACTATTTTACCCTTAATCTGCCAAGCCTATAAATAGAAGCTCATTTCTATATTATTTCTCACCAATTCACTAAAGCTATAGAGAGAGAAAGTATAGAGAGAATAAGAGAGAAAGAAGAAGAGTATTCTGCTATTACACTAGTGCAGTATCCAAATTTCTATTAAGATAAGGGGAATTATTTCTTTCGTATTCAAGAAGAGAGTTATTTTCTTTCAATACTCGTAAGGGTTGTTATTCCATTCTTTATTAATCTGTTGAAATAGCCTGTCTACGCGGACTACCGCATGCATGATAAAATTCTTTTGGTTATTCCATTCTTTATTATTTCGTGAAAATAACCTGTCTACGCGGACTACTGCATGCCTGGTTAATAACCCCTCGTATTAATTATTTATTAAATTTTGGAAATGATCTGTCTACGCGGACTACTGCATGACGGGTGAAAATCCATTTGAAGTGTCGTATATTGTTTCATTTCAGATTTTTAACTATAAACTTACTACTGTAAGTATTGCTTCTATAATTTCTAAAATAATCAGAAATTTTTTGAGCTTTGCGCTTCATCTAATATCATTTCACTGGAATATTGATCTGAACTTTCTGATAAAATTTTTACCTTTTCATATCGGGGTACTATTCATGAATTACTATTCACGAGTTACTATTTTCGGGGAATTTTTTCTTTCTTTCAAATTATCTTTGATTGTATCCATTTTTTGATCTTCATTTTTGAATTTTGCTCCATAATTGATTATTATGGAGTATTCTTAAACTTGGATAAACTAAATTACGAATCCCTAATATCTGTCCTTTATCTCACTGGATTCGTTCTTTAAAATATTTTTCATCATCCTCAATCTTAAATGGTGATACAAATGAATATCTTTGGCCTGTAGTGCAAAGATGAATGATTATTTGATGAATATTTTTTGCCTGTAGTGCAAAGATTATTATCTGATGAATATCTTTGGCCCGTAGTGTAAAGATGGACAGGTTTTGAGATGAACATGACCATTGGTGATACAAATGAATATCTTTGGCCCGTAGTGCAAAGATGAATTATTGATTTGAAATATTATTGATTAGTGTTACAGAGATAAAATTTTGATGATGAACTTTTATATCATAGAAGATAGTAGACATCATTCTCTACTTTACTCTTCTAATGAATTGTTATTTTCGCTGCAGTTGTTGATCTAAAACTTGTTGTCCATAATATTTTATCTGATTTATTGAAGGCTAATGATAATTTATTCTTCATTATCTTAGTCATAATATTCTTTACTGGGCTAGTTGAGTTCACCCTTTTCTTCAATTGTTCTCTTCAGGAAATAAGAATATAGCTGGGACTAGTCGGGGAATGGAGTGATGGTCCGAGATAAAGCTGTAGAAGTCCTCACTATTTTATAAAATAGTGTGTTAATAATTGTAATAAATGAGATCTGAATTTGAGCGTTTATATTTTCTACATAATATTTGTATTAACGCTCACAATTGTGTGGTCGTATTTTGCACGACCGTATAATAGTTGGAATTAGAAGATGTGTTGGAGTTTGTACCATGTATTTGGTGACTCAGAATGGGTTGTGTATTGAACCTATTTTGGGGGCATCATAAAAAGTGTGACCCAATATGGCAACTCAAACCACATGGGCAAGTGTGTCCAGTTATGAGTTATTTCGTAACCAACTGCTCTAACCTTACCATGCTCCTTACCTGGCGGTGGAAAAGATAGACCGTTAAGCCAGCCCGATATCTCGCTGCCCGACAAACGTCCAACAACTCTATTTTTCTTTGTCTTTTTGTTAAACTGTGCAGACAATTTTTTGTAACTGTAGTCAGCAGGAAAAAATCTACAATCAGTCTCGAACCAACTGGTTTTACGCCCATGACGTAGTTGTATGCCTTGCACATCCCTCATACAGACTGGACATGAATGCTTTCTATGAGTTGACCAACCACTGATCATCCCAAGTGCCGGAAAGTCGGTGATAGTCCACAACAAAGCTAAGACGCCCCAGAATAAGTCCAATCAACCCAACCCATTCTGAGTCGCCAAACACATGGTACAGAATCCAAATACAAACTTTATATCAAAAGGTCGTGAGTAGGACGACCATACAAGCTGTGAGTGTCTATACAAATATGTAAAAAATATTAACATTCAAACTAAGTCCTCATTACAATTATTATTATACTACTTTATAGTGAGGACTACTACTGCTCTAACTTGGACCATCACTCTGTCCCCCGACTAGTCCCTGCGACATTCTTATTTTCTAAAGAGGACAATAGAATAAAAGGGTGAGCTCAACTAGCCCAGTAAAGAATATTATGACTAAGATAATGGAAAATGAATTATCGTTAGTCTTCAACAAATCAGATAAAATATTATGGACAACAAATTTTAGATCAACAACTGCAGCAGAAATAACAATGCATCAGAAGAGTTAAGTAGGAGATAATGTCTACTATCTTCTATGGTTTAGAAGTCCATAATCAATATTTTATCCCTGTAACATCAATCAATATATCTCAAATCAAATATTCATCGTTGGACTATGGCCAAAGATATTCATGTGTATCACCAGTGGTCAGGTTCATCTCAACACCTATTCATCTTTGCACTACGGGCCAAAGATATTCATCAGATAATCATTTATCTTTGCACTACAGGGCAAAGATATTCATCAAGTATCACCATTTAAGACTGAGGATGATGAAAAGTACTCTTAAAGAACGAATCCAGTGAAATAAAGGACAAGAAAAGAAAATATAATTTTTTCGTGAATAGTATTGTATTTGTGAATAGTGCCGTATACGTGAATAGTAATCCTGACGAAAAAGTAAGAATTTCATAATAAAATTCATGTCAATATTTTGGTATAATGATATTGAGAAGAGTAACATCGTTTACGAAAGAAAATAACATCCTTTATCCTCAAAAGAATAGTACTTCTGACTGGAATATAGGATATAATACTGAAGGAAACTTGCACTGAATAGCAACACTCAAAGTATCTAAATACTAACAAAAATACGCTCGATATTATAGAAAGAGAAAACTTCTGATTCTGGTGTTATTTTCAATTCTAACCTAAGCACCCTATATATAGGAAAATGCCAGAACACCAAAGCTGACTTACCTGCTACCAGTGGCTTCAACACTTTGAAATTCCAACGCACACCAGCTTAGAATTCAGATTTTTTCCACCAAAAAACAAAAGTGGGGCCCACCATGTTTTTAATAAAAAATATTTATTTCCGCAACTTCAATAATTCATAATAAATAGCCCTTTTATCAGAAAAATACGAATTCTATGTTTTTTTTATAGGAAATTTAATTCTCTACAACTTTGTAAAAAAAAAAAATTCAAATTCTAAACGAAAAGTGACCGAAATCCACCTATGGATGATTTCCACACCAAAAATACTGATAAAACATCAATATTAATTTCTCCACATAAAATAAATATTTTCTTATCATATAAATCAATAATTAATTATTCACAAATAATATTACAGAACTACAATAATAACAATCAGATCGTTCTCAGGAAAAAGGGGGCCTTCCGATAAGGATTTCTCCTTACTGGCGCGCAATTAAATAACCCCTCTTAGACAGAACTTTCTTAAACATTGCCAATAATGCTATCTAATAATATTATTCAAATAATAATTTGATAATGAAAAATACTGTGCAGTGACAATTATTGAAATAATAATATAAAATATCAACGTAGCAATTATTGATATAAAATATCAATATAGCAATTATTGAATCAAAAAAATATTATGCAATTGTAGTAATTATTGAATCAATAAAATATTATGCAGTTGTAGCAATTATTGAATCAACAATATAAAATATTGAACAGTAATTACTGTAACAATTATTGAGTAAATGCCTTCTTACATAAGAATTAATAATTAAAATTACTGTGCAATACCGTGTGCTACTGTGCGACACCGCGTATTACTGTATTTTAACCACCAGATATTTTAACAATTTAACCGTAACAGTTTTATCATTATTTATAAAAAAGTTATTTCTGTCGCTTTTTATATCCGATAGTTATTCCGTTGTGGGGCCCACAAATGGCTGCGCCGTCGTACGATATATTCTCCGACAACAAGAATATTCCACGATCAAACGAATATTCTCTGACAACAATGAATATTTTATAACCACTTGCTCATTTTGAAATATTTGTATATTTTACCCACAACTTACTACATTAATTAAATCAACCCCTTACTATTTCAAAATAATATATAAAGAAAATTAAATTTTTATTTATAAAATTCGGGGTCTTACAAAAGCTGCCTTCATCACAAAATTTTGCATCTTCGCTTTATCATAGGTCTGAACACCCGTCTCCCACAACATCTTAAGTTCATCGACTAACGGCCTGAGGTACACGTTTATGTCTTTTGTAGGACTTTTATCCCCCGGTATTAGTAAAGTCAAGAATAGATACGGATCCCTCATGCACATTGACGGTGGAAGATTATAAGCTACCATTATTACTGGCCAAACAGAATAGGGCTGACTAAAATTATTAAATGGACAAAACCCATCTGTATCCATGCTAAGCTTGACATTTCTATCATCCTTTGCAAATTCTGGAAAATTTTCATCAAACTTCTTCCACTCATCTCCATCTGCAGGGTGAGTTAGCTGACCAGGCACGATATCCCTTGTTCTATGCCAACTAATATATTGAGCCGTATGGGACGACATGAATAGCCATTGAAGCCTCAGCGCAAGAGAAAAGCAACGTAAGATCTTCCAGGGAACATGTTTCTTCTTTTCCCCACGTTTAGTCACCTTGAAGCGAGGCAAGCTGCATATATCACACTGTCCCTTATCTCTATCCGCCCCATAGTATAAAATGCAATCCTGCTCACAACCATTGACCTTCTGATACCCCATATTCAAACCCTTGACCATCTTCTTCACTTTATAATAATTTGCAGGCAAGGTATTATCCGTGGGTAAAAAATCGCAGATAAAAGTAAGCAAATTGTTGAAACCTCTCTCACTGCAGTTTTCATCATTCTTAAAGTGTAAAAGCTTAGTCACTGCAGATAGCCTGGTGTGCTTGTCATTTCCAGGATACAATGGGACCCCCGATTCATGTAACAGCTTGTAAAAGGCAGCAGCTGAATCACTTGGTTCTTGTTGAGCATTGCCTGACACATGCTCGTTATCGGCCTTGTTTATAGTGTTTGGCCCATAGCATCGACCAACATCTCTACGGCATCATAGTTATCCACAATTGAATCCCTCAACTCAGCTGGTTGGTCTACACTGTTTGAAAGTTCCCTTAACTCAACTGATTTTCCGTGATGAATCTATAGGGTGTACCTATCTACAAATCCACGGGAAAATAAGTCAAATCTAATCTCGCCGGCTTTCTTCGAGATAAGATTTTTACATTTGACACACGGACAACGTATTTTTTCGTTCGGATCATCAACATGTTCTATTGCTTTGTTCAAAAAGTTAGACACCCCATCATAATAAGTTGACATTAATCCCCTCCCATCAATGGGTATCCTACGGTACATCCAACTACCGTCGGCTGACATATTGATGCTGCACATAAGACGTATTTAGTATAGTTTCTTTGCTTTCTATAACTGTGGTCTATGCATGAATTATATTTTTTAGCAGCATCTCCTCTATAGGACAGGGGTAATTCAGGCTTCTATCCCGTTCCTGGATGCGTCTCTTAACTAGTGCCAACACGTTAAGCACGTTTTTACTGTTTTAAGAAAATTTTGGCAGCACCTCCCTATGGTCTCCAAGTACAAGAAATAGATTAAGATAACTTAATCTAAGTATGTACCCGAAGAACATGTAGAGATAACAGTCGAAAAATTCTCAAAACAACAAAAACGTATTATTTTGTATTGGCACTGACCTAAGTGAAAGACATAACATCCAGTAACAGCATCAAATTGGGGACTATTCGACATTCACTCCTACTGAGTGAATGTCAAACGGGTTTCTAAGTTCCAAAGTATAGTTCATAAATAATCCTTCCATTAACCATCAAGCATATTAACCGACTTGTGACGAACAAGATTTTTGTAATTTAAATTGAATATTTATTGAATTAAATAAATATTTTTTTATGATTTATTTATTGATTTAAATAATTAATTGATGAAATTGTGGTAGATTAATTTAATTATATGTGTCACGTTAGTTAAATTAATATGGTGAATTTTTATATTCAAAGTATGTATTTAATTGAGCTTATTTGATTAATATATTAATTAATAAGCATAATGTTATTCTAATTAATTTAAATAATTAATTAGAGATTTAATGATTTGGCATAATTAATGAATGAGAATTTTAATTATGTGACTATGTGATTTAATATGAATTTATGCTATTTTATTTAAGTGATTTAAATAACATTATTTTATTTAATTGGGTGTGACATTAAAACTATATTATAAAGCTTTAATTAAATTAATGGGAAAGGAGATTATAAGGGGCAAACAAACAAGGCCCTAAGGAAAGTTGCACCAGTTAACCTATTACGGATTAACTGACGCCACTCACCCATTACTCGTCCACTATACATATTGTAACTCTTTTAAAAGCATGATTCAGTTATACAATACTTATTCGATTGTATACTCTTGAGATTTATTATTTAAGTTGAATATCAATGTTATTGTTGAACCTTATAGGACTAGTGAACTCTTATTGATTCGACTAGTCCATAGTTGATGAACGTTCTAAATTCTAAAATACTTATTGAGCTTATCCAAACCAAACTTCCTTTGGTGCAGACTCTGATGTCAAAACTGAGATGAACAACCCTGTAAAAGGGAATTATTTACGCTTTAGCGTTGAGATATTGTGCACAGTATGGTACTAAGGGCTGATCCCCCTAAGTACGAGAAGTAGAGTCCATAGTCTTATAACTGTTAAAGGTTTAAAGTATAAACACTTTACAACCTAGGACATAGTTCAAGTTCTTATGACCCTCAGATGTTATTTTGATTCCTGTTATTTATCCTCGAGTCAAAAGTTGAGTTTTTTTTTATTTAGATGTCTTTGATTCACTCGCATGTTATTATATTGTTGTCATATTATTATACTTGTGGGCAATCGTGCTCACTCTTGCGTATAATAACATTGCAGTTAAGAACGAAAGGTCCAACGAGCCTTCTACTAGCAAAGGCAAGGGCAAGGTCAACAAGTGATGAAGACTTGTTGTTTATTTTATATGTTTATGTTTCAGCTCTATGTTAAAGTTGTGTAAGACTATTTAATTGTTTATGTTCCGCACAGATGTTTAAGGTTAGTATTACTTGGGATTGATGTATTTATTTTTAGATGTTGTAAACCTGGCAAAAAGTTAAGTTAGACAAATAGTTGTAAAGTGCAGAAACAACTTAAGTTGGCATCTGCATTTTATTATGAAACCTTAACACTCAAAGTCAATGTGAATAAATTATTGCGATGGCTTTTTTCACAATCCGTTTCCGCAACCGCTTGTTAGGACATTTTTAACATCTCTTTATCCACTTAATCTTCCGACTTAAACGTATTACAACTGTTCTCCTTTTAAAACAGAAAATGCATAAATTGAAATGAATATATACGAATGAGCAAAGTTGAGCAACTAACTAAACGGTCAATTCTAGAACATGAGATTAGGATAGTTAGAAGTTCCAAAGGTCTTTAGGGGACAACTAATACCGCAACAGGGGCAACAAATGAAAGGTGGAGAATACTCTAAAGCCGTCGCGTCACATAAAGAGTTGCATGCAACCCATAAAATGTGGCGACGGGTTAGAGTATTTTTCACCTTACTTTCGCTGCACTCGTTGAGGTATTGGTTGTCCACTAAAGACCTCGAAAACTTCCAAGAATACTAATCGCGAATTCTACAACTGACCAGTTAATTAGTTGCTTTGCTTTATTCATTCATATATAGTTCATTGCAATTTATGCATTTTCTGTTTAAAAAAAAAGATGTAATACTATTAAGTATGAATCTTAAGTGGGGAAAGAAGACTTATAAATGTCCCAAAATGTGGTTGCAGGGACGGATTGTGATGAAAGCCAACACAGCGCAATGATTTATTCACATTGACTTTGAGTGTTAAGGTTGCATAATACCATACTGATGTCATCCTATGTTATTCCTACACCTTGCAACTATTGTCATCAGCATACCCCAAGCCAGTTCAATTAAGGCGGTCTACATACTTGATGGTTAATGAAATGATATTTGTACTATAAAATATTTAGTTGTAATTGAGTGTATTGAAAATCGAAGAGAGAGTCATATTAAGTTTATTGAATATTGCGGCAAACTAAGTAAATGCTACTTAGTTTATTTTGCCAATAAAAAACTAAGTAAGTGCTACTTAGTTTATGAGAACTGTTATTTGGAATATATATGGGGACTACTATTCAACATTCACTCCTATGCGTCAAACGAGTTTCTAAGTTTTAAAGTATAGTACATATATGTATATATATACATATAGTACTTATTGAGTTTATTGAATATTGCAGTAAACTAAACAAATGCTACTTAATTTATTTTGTCAATGAAAAAATAAGTAAGTGATACTTTTTTTATGAGAACTGTTATTTGAAATATATATGGGGACTACTATTCGACATTCACGACTAAGTAGGTGCTACTTAGTTTATAAGAAATTAATTTAATTTAATTAATTTATTTTATTTTATTTCATTGTATTGTATTGTATTATATTTATTATTTATTTATTAATTATTAATTATTTATTTTATTTTATTTTATTCAAATTAATTTAATTTAACTTTAGTAGCAAGAAACTAAGTAAATGCTACTTAGTTTATTTTAATATTAGGAAACTAATTAAATAATAAATAAATATACTTACAGGGCCCACAAATTTTGCACTTGCATAATTCTGACAGAAATTCCGTCGAAAATTCCGTCGAAAATATCAAATATCACATTATATAACCCTCAATATTTCACATTATGAACAAACTCCCAGTATGCACTAACATAATCCCAATATCAAATAAATCACAATTTCAGCAGCTAATTATACAACAATTTGCAGAAATAAACCAAATTTCAACATAATCCCAATTTGCAAAACAGAAATAAACCCAATTTGCATAACAGAAATAATCCCAATTTGCATAAACCAATTGACAGTTTGCATAATCCCAATTTGCATAACAGAAATATACCCAATTTCAGCAGCAGCAACAACAAGAACAACAATAAGAACTCCAAAACTATTCTCAATTTCAAAAAATGCATAACCTGCCGAAATATGGACTCCCAATTTTAGCAAAATCAACAACTCAAATCATTAACCTATATTCAATAATCTCAAAGAATCAAGGAGGTCATAATTTCATCAACAACAAAATATCCAAATTTCAGTTTATATTCTCATGTTAAAACCCATATTTATTAACCCTAAAAATTTAAAAACCCTCAAATTTCAGTACTCGAATGGAAAAATTTAAGATTTCATACCTTGAATTAAAGGAGGAGAAACAAGGAGGAGAAAAGAGGAAGAGCTACTGTCGTGCCGCTGTGTGTTGTCGACTGGAAACCGTGGCAGTAGTCGGAGGGAAAGCTGTCGGACAGGGGGGCTGGGCAGTGGCCGGGGGTGGGCAGTAGCCGGTGAACTGGGGGTGATGAGAGCTGAGAGAGATTAGAGAGAGAGTACTAAAAGAGAGTGAGAGTCAGGAGAGAAGAAGAGAAATGAGAAATGAGGCGGATGAGGAGAAGACGAAGTATGATTAGGTGTTATAAGATAATTCCGACGGAATCTCCGTCGGGTATAAGTCCCTCAGAATTATATTACTTTCGACGAAATTTCCCTCAATACTAACTATAGTTCCATCGAATTTATGCTTTGCTCTCGCGGGAAACTTGGCGCCACTAGGTGAATTTTACTTCCAACGAAATTTCGTCTAACTTAGAGTAATTTCGAAGGACGTATATTCGACGAAATATTCCGTCGTAACTAATCTTATTTTGACTGATTTAAATCCGTCGATGAATAATTCCGTCGAACTTAAGGGTTTTTCTTGTAGTGAATTCTATAAGAAAGAAAATCAATTGTCAAAGTCAAGCAAATACACCTTTAAGACTATAAATATAGTAATATTACATACACTATTTTGTAATATATTTATTGTAAATTTAAATAAGTACACCCTCAATACTATAACATATAATACATTGTTGCATGTTAAATAATACTTATAATTTAATTAGTGTGTTTATTTCTGTTCCCTCAGAATCTCAAAATCTGATGCAATGGCGAAATTTAATTTCTCTCTATTCTCGGCGTTTCGTTTGTGTTCATTTTTTCCCTCTATATTCTCTCTATTCTCTGTGTTTCGTTTGTGTTCTTCTTTGTATATTTCTCATTATCCATCTCTTCTATCAGCATGACATCACATTTCAATACATTTTAAATCTTGACCATAAAATGAAGACTTTCCATTTCATTTAAAATGTAGATGATCCTAATTAAGGTCAAGTGTGCTTATTCTAATAAATAAATAGTACTTATAAGAAGCTGAATCATATGATACCCTTGATAGCAGTAGTTTGCAACTTCGGTAGATAAGACATTAGATCCGAGGGGATTGTCCTTTTAATTAGTGGAGTAATACTTTATAATTAGTGTGTAATTATTATATTTGTTTGTTTGTATTATATTTTTTTCTTTATTCAATCTATATCTTCAAGTCTTCATCTATTTTTTATAGGTACTAATTTCTCATTTCTTTCTCTAATTTGTGTGTGTGTGTGTGTGTATATATATATATATATATATATATATTACGTATGTGCAGAAATAAATTGGGGTTTAAAATTGTTGATAATTCGATCTATGTTTGTTTTTGTGTTATAATTTGTCATTGCGTTGTTAGATTTGCTTTTATTATTGATTATTATAGTATGCAACATCTGAACAGTTTTCGAAAGCTATTCAGCCATATCCAAGACCATTGAAAGAAATGTTATTGTTAGGAAAACCTGCCATCTTTGCCTATTTTGCTGTGACATGAAACAGAAAATAGTGAGCTAACAGAAATTACATTTACTTTACACTTGAGTTGACATATGACTATTTTAATAATTCTGAACATATTCTTTATCAACATGAATGGATCAATATAACTCTTTTTGGGGTTTGAAGCATTATTAGCGAATATTTGATTTTTAAGTACAAACTAAAATAGTATTATATTTCCTTTAATTATCTTGGAGAATATTGATATTTCTTGGTCCATGTTTGGATGGTCAGAATAAATTATACTTTTGTAGGTATTAAAACAAGATGTGGAATTAAACTTTGTTATCCATATAATCTATATCAACAGGAATGGATCAGTATTAGTCTTTTTTTGGTTCTGAAACACTATTAGCCAATATTTATTTTGTTAAATACAAACTAAAGTAGTAACATGTTTCCTTTAATGATAGTGGAGAATATTTATATTGCTTGATCCATGTTTGGATGGTCGGAACGATTTATAAAATCTTAGAACATGAAATAAAATGAATAATGTATTTTAATTTGATACTCTAAAAGATTTTTATATTCAATTATTTTGCTTATCTTATTAGTCAAGTGAAATAGTTTAATTTTAATTCCCGTACATCGCACGGGTTCAATTACTAGTTATAAATAAGAGACGCTATTTACTCTAATAATAATTCCCTCCATTCATGCATCCATACGTATCAGTGTTCTGAATTAAGTATCAAAGAGTTTTTTGGGAGCCCCCAATTCCGGTAGACTTCTCGCAGATTTTTTGATAAATTCAAGACGGTAAAGCGATAATCAAAGTAAAGATTTATGAATTGACCAAAATCCTAATTTGAAGGTGTCTGCGTGAATATTTGGAGTAAACCTGAAAAGTTATAGAAGAACAAACAGTATTTGCGGTAAGAGAGAGCGGCAATCAAATTCATGCATGTGTACGGTGGGGTGTATTGCAGGACTTAATTTGTTCAAACAAAATTGCGGCTTAAACAAATAGAAGTAAAAGGAAAAGAGAAAAATATGGGTGCAAGAGTATATACAATAACCTATTCCCATCCTTTGTGCTATTATTATTTATGCATCCACACGTGACCACAAATTTCACTGATGTGATTTATATGCAACATGTGGAGCTTTTGAATTAAACATGAAGTACTTAATGGGTTCGATTTATCTTATTTCTTATTTCTTACTTTTGGCTTATTAAAGAATGATGATTTCGTATTTGCAATAATAGAGAAGCGTCCAAACACGTTGTACAAAAACCCTATTGCTCTATCGATTTCACACTAGTATGTATGTACGTTCCCATGCACAAGGAAGGGCCCTAGTCTAGAATGTAATAATTCTCCCTTCCTGCCTTTTTAATTCGCATTTTAAACTTATGCACATATATTTAAAAAACAAGCAATAACTGAGAGGACGAGCTGTGTATATCATTGGGATACTACTATCAACGGCCAAGCGGGTTATATATACTACTAGTTCATTTAAAAGTTCTACTCTTTTATTTTTTTCATTTGCCAACTTCTTTATTTTTTTACAAAAAAAGTTATTATATATATTTCTATTATAATAATAGTATAAATAACACCAGATCTTTAAGTTTGTCTGTGTAATTTTATTTTCATATCATTACTAATAAATAAAAATTTAACATTTATAAGGATAAATATAATTTTTTTTTTTTAATATTTAGAAATTTACAAGAAGAACCCTTTTTATGAATTAAGGAGAGTAACAAAATGTATACAAATCTAGCTGAGAGCTTAACAACTGATCAACATCTCACTTCGTTCTATATATAAATTTACAACCTCCCTTAGTTTAATTATTTGAAATAAAATTATATATTTTTAATTTATTGTTCCAAGAACATCTGTGATTTCTCGAGTCTACAAAATCACAAAGAACCAACACGTTTAACTCAGATACATGTGCGAAAGGCTGAAAGTTGGAAAATGTCACGTGCTATTACAATAATTTTTGTGCTACACTTAAATGTCACGTGGTCGCCATTGATTTACGGTAGGCTGATGTGCGAGCAGATTCTTTTGTCGTATAGGACATAGATCTGAAAAGTTTTTTTTCCCCCGGTATCTCAACTACTAATATGAAAGACTTCTTCCATATTTACCACGTACACCATAATATATAAATACTTTTTTAACATCAAACAATTATTTTGAACACCAACAAGGGGTTTTTCTCGCCTGTGATCGATGATGTGCACCTATAATATATATATATATATATATATATATATATATATATATATATATATGGGATCGATTCATAGCAAACGTCGTAAAAAATAGTCTAGAATTATAACACATCGCAACTTTTCATCCAAAAATCTAACTGTTAAATAAAGGAGGACATTTTGGTCATCTGTCCCGTTCACAGTATTAAACTGCGGAATACTGTAAATTAAACTGCGGACGGATCTCTACTTAATCGCTAGATCTTCGGATGGAGGGTTGCAATGTATTATAAAATTAGACTCTTTTTTATAATGTTCGTTATAGATCGATCACTCACTCTCTCTCTCTCTCTCTATATATATATAAAACTATTTTATTTTAAAAATTCTTTTAAAAAACAAGTGGGCCGCAGAAGATGTTTGTTCGACTCTTATGTTATGTGTGTGGAAGATATGGAACTCCACTGCTTAAATTGGACCCATGTGCACGACAGCTGAAAATATGCCTAAGAACTCGAGTAATACTCCTGTACAACCGACAGCAATTGTCATGATCCTTTAATAAAATCTACATGGATAGATGAAAAGATCATGTACAATATATTATGAGTTAGTATAAAATTTAGTATTTAATTTGAGGTTATGTATGAATAGCATTATAATTATAACTTTTTAAAATAACTATATTTTTCGACAATTTATATTATTTTGTTGATATAAAATATTACTTCCGTTTCTTAAAATTAGACTCTTTTTTATAATATTCCTTATAGATCGATCACTCACTCTCTCTCTCTCTCTATATATATATATATACTATTTTATTTTAAAGATGTTGAATAATTATGACGGAACGTGCTATTGCATAGAATAAAATCAAATAAATTAATCATAACAATTAAGTATTTACATGAATTGAGAGAAGCTTTCACTGCGCGTAAGGGTAAAGATCTTCAATTGCCTCTCTCAATCTTAATGATGGATGTATAGGTGTGTATAAATTTTTTGAGACGACAACTGGGACCAAACCCTAACTGTTTTATTTATTAGATAGCTAAGAATCAAAATCGTCCATCAAGATTATGAAAACCTAGGGCCCATTATGCCAACTTAATATTAATAATAATATTTATGGGCCACACAATTAATTACCAAACCCATAAATAAAGTAATAAATTAATACAATATGTAAGCCCAATAATTACATAAATAGTAGAGGCCACATAAGTGAATAAAATATTCTAACATTCTCCCACTTGGTCGAAATACTATTTATATATAAAACATAATGTTAAGTATTAATTTAATATCTACATCCTGTTCAAATAAAAACACCAATGCGAATTAATACAATCGTTGTGTCACTATTAACACAAGATCCCCATTAGTTACACAATTAGTACTTTTATTAGAACAAAGATTAACATTAAGCATAACAGGTATGAATAGAGTTTACATAAGTGGTAATATATTAAACTCATTCATATGGTCCAAAATTAATATAATCGTTCCGTTTGCTCATAAATTCTCAAGTGTGCACAATAAAGATAATAGCAAACCATAAACATAATGTGAAGTTCAAAACAACGAGCTCAAAATTGTTGTCTTACATCAAAATAACTCATTAATTAAGACTACCAGTTAAACCCATGCCGGCATTATGCTCTAAAAAGAGCTTGGGTGGTAAGCCTTTCGTAAGTGGATCCGTTAACATATCATGCGAACTAATATACTTAATGACAACGTTTTGATCTTCAACTCTTTCCCTGACAAATAAGTACTTAGTGTCGAGGTATAGTCCAATACCACTCGGACCGGTGCTGTTGAAAAAACTAACAACAGAAACATTATCACAAAATACTTTCAATGACCTTGAAATAGAATCTATAACTCTAAGTCATGAAATAAGATTCCTCAATAATACGGCGTGACAAGTAGCATGATAACAAGCCACATATTATGCCATCATTGTGGAAGTGGTAGTTAACTCCTTCTTATGAGTTCTCCACGAAATAAGGCCTCTTGAAAGCATAAAGATGTACCCTGATGTAGATTTTTTTTCGTCTTTACCCTTAGCAAAATCAGAATCAGAATAACCGACAACTTCAACATTATCTGTTTTTCTGAATGTAAGCATAAAATCCTTAGTGCCCTGTAAGTAGCGTAAAACTTTTTTGACTACTTTCCAGTGATCCAAACCTGGATTTGACTGGTAACGTTCAAGCATGCCAGTTACATACGCTATATCTGGACGTGTACAAACTTGAGAGTACATAAGACTCCCAACCACAGAAGCATAGGGAATAGGATTCATTTGATCACGTTCAAGTTCATTCTTAGGACATTGATATGAGCTAAATTTGTCACCCTTAACATTAGGGGCGACAGTAGGGGAGCAATTTTGCATGTTGTATTTGTTAAGAACTTTGTCAATATAAGCTCTTTGGGACAATCCTAATATCCCGCGAGACCTATCTCGATGAATTTCAATACCTATAACATAAAGAGGCTTCACCGAGATCCTTCATATCAAAATATCTAGAACGAAAACGTTTGGTCTTATGCAACATGTAAGACCCCGAATTTTATGAAATAAAATTATTCAATTTTTCTATTTAGTAAATGGTTAAATTGATAAAAGTTTAAAGTTAAGGGTGATATATGTAAAATTTTTTCAAAATAAGCAAGTGGTTATAAAATATTCTTGTTGTCGGGGAATATTCGTTTGGTCGTGGAATATTCTTGTTGTCGGGGAATATTCGTACGACGGCGCAGCTATTTGTGGACCCCACAACGGAATAACTGTCGGATATAGAAAGCGACAGAAATAACTTTTTACAAGATAACGGCGTGGTTGTTACCGTTAGTACTGTTGAAATACCCGGTGGTTAAAATACAGTGATACATGGTGTTGCATAGTAGCACACGGTATTGCACAGTATTTCGAATTATTGAGTCTTACGTGAGAAGGAACCTACTCAATTATTGTTACAGTAATTATTGTTCAATATTTTATATTATTAACTCAATAATTGCTACGATGATATTTTATATTATTGACTCAATAATTGTTACATTGATATTTTATTGACTCAATAATTGCTACGATTGATTCAATAATGGCTACAGTTGATATTTTGTATTATTGATTCAATAATTGTCATTGCACAGTATTTCGCATTATCAACCCAATAATTCATATTATTTAAATAATATTATTAGATAGCATTATTGATAATGTCTAAGGAAGTTCTGTCTAGGAGGAGTTATTTAATTGCGCGCCAGTAAGGAGAAGTCCTTATCGGAAGGCCCCCTCTGTCCTGGGAACGACCTGGTTGTTAATATTGTAGTTCTATAATATTATTTATGAATAATTAATTATTGATTTATATGATAAGGAAATATTTATTTTGTGGATATTAAAGAAGGAATTAGTGCTGATGTGTTTTTATCAGTATTTTGGTGTGAAAAATTATCTGTTTGTAGATTTCGGATAATTTGTGTTTGGAATTTGGAAAAACTTTCTTCTGCAAAGTTGTAGAGAATTAAATTTCCTATAGAAGGACATCGAATTTGTATTTTTCTGACAAAGGGGCTATTTATTATGAATTATTGAAGTTTTGTAAAATAAATATATTATTTAATGGGTGGGACCCACTTTTGGTTGAAACAAAATGGCTGATGGCTTTTTGGAGCAGCCGGCGGCTAAGAAAAAAAAATAATATTTTATTATTTTAGTCTCCTTTGGCATCCTAAGCTTTTCCTATAAATAGGGTGCTTAGGTTAGAATTGAAAATCACACCAGAATTCGAAGTTTTCTCTCTCTATAATATCGAGCGTATTTTTGTGAGTATTTCAATACTTTGAGAGTTACTATTCAGTGCAAGTTTCCTTCGATATTATATCCGATATTCCAGTCAGAGGTACTGTTCTTTTGAGGTAAGGGATGGTAAGGGATGTTATTTTTTTTCGTAAATGATGTTATTGCTTTCAATATCATTTCATCGAAATATTGGTATGAATTTTATTATGAAATTTTTATCTTTTCTGTTAGGGTTACTATTCACGTATACGACACTATTCACGTATACGGCACTATTTACAAATACGGTACTATTCACGAGTACTATTCACGAAGTATGATTTTTCTGATGAAATTTATATATTTTCATGTCGGAGTTACTATTCACGTATACGACACTATTCACGTATACGGTACTATTCACGTATACGGCACTATTCACGTATACGGCACTATTCACGGAAAAATTTAAATTTTCTTCTATTTGTCCAAGTTTGCTTTTAAGGTTCCTATCTTTGATCGGATTCATATTTTGAACTTTATTCTTGAATTTTACTCCACAATTGGTTATCATGTTGACAATTGGATCGTATTCTCATATATAACATTTTTATAATCCTGGTGATGAAATTTCTCTTTGACTTGAGTGTAAAGATGAGTAGATTAGTGGTATGATCATGACTATGGGTTCTCTTTGGCCAGTAGTGCAAAGATGGATTGTTGACTGGTATGTTCATGACCATTGAATTTACAATTGAATATCTTTAGCTTAAGGGCAAAGGTGAATTGATCAACATGGTTATAATTATTGTTATATAAATTCTGAATTGATTCGATATTTTTTTGAGATATGAATATCTTTGGTATGTAGTGCAAAGATGGCCTGTTGTTGAATATCTTTGGCCGTAGTGCAAAGATGAACTATTGATGAATATCTTTGGCCTGTAGTGCAAAGATGAGCGGGTGACTTGTGAATATCTTTGGCCTGTAGTGCAAAGATGAATGATTAATTGTTGAATATCTTTGGCTTGTAATGCAAAGATGAATTGATTAGCATGATTATGAACAGGAACTGTGATTTGGTATAACCATGATCTTTGGTGTTTCAGGTAAAGACAGGTGATGTGAATTATCTTCGTCCTGAGTGCGAAGAGGAATTCATCAAGATAATTATGATCATGAACTTACATGATTGTGGACAGGAATTGTTGATTGATGTTACAGGGATGAAATATTATTGGTGGACTTTTAACATGGAGAAGATAATAGACATTATAGTCTATTTGACTCTTCTAATGGATTGCTCGTTCCACTGCAACTATGGTTGAAAAGTTTTATCATCTACCATATGTTATAAATCTCTGATTTATCACTGATGAAGACTATTGATAATTTAATTATCTTTAGTCATAATATTCTTTACTGGGCTATTTGTGCTCACCCTTTTGCTTCACAATTCCTTTCAGGTAATAAGAGTGTAGCTGGGTCGAGCGGGGATAACAGGGGAATAGAACGAGGGTCTATAACTGTTGAAGTTTTCCACCAAACAGTATGAAAATAATTTTGTTGAAAATTTTAGATAAGTATGTCGTATTTTATACGTCATTTAACCGTTGATTTTGGTGACCTGACTTAGGTGTGGTGAACCCAACTTTGGAAGGGTGTTTTGTCACTATTATACAAGATGTCTAATGACATACAACGTCGTGTTATTATAAGACATGGTTGTGCACATCCACTGGCTGATTATATCCATGAACACTACCTATATAATCTTGGAGTACGGTTAGAATATAATTCTCAGTTTGTGACAACAGAGATAATTATATGGCAAGAGAAGACCCACCATTGGAATGAACAAGATAGTAATCTTCTCATTTTTCTTTGGGGTCTATTGGGTCAACCAAGGATAATCCTCGAGTCCTACGATATCTATTATAACATGGATGCATGGCCTCCCATGTACGAAGGTTTCCTTGAGTATTTTCCAAAGATTTTAATTCCTAAAACAGTTATTGACTGTACCTTTCTGTAACGTATTATTGATTTGGAGTATGGACACTGTATTTGTATTGAAACTCACAGTTTAATTGTGTCGTATTTTATACGACAGTTTAAAAGTTAGAATTTGAAGATTTGTATTTAAAATTTTTGTTGAGTGTATTTCGTGGCGACCCAGAATAGGTTGGGTGGTTTGGACCTATTTTGGGGGCGTTACACAACATGCAGGGCCGGCCCTGAGTTTTTAAGGGCCTAAAGCGACAACAAAAAAATAGGCCCTTAAAAACTCAGGGTCGGCCCTGCTTGAGATTGAACTAATTTATCGGCTTTTTTCTTTCTTTTTCTTTTTTCAGATTCAGACATATACTTTTTAGGAGGCATGGTGAATAAAATTTTAAAAATCTGCAAAATTCCATCATAATCTCGTGATTATCAATAAATTAATTATCAAATAGGGCCTCCTTTATTAAGAGTCTAACACTACTCCCAAACAATTAAAAAAACCCAAAAGAGATTAAATTTTTCACTTGATTCATAATAACATAAACAAATCCATAATAGCATAAACAAATCTACTCAATCAGTTATCAAGCCCAATTAAATTAAACAATGCTTCTAAATCTCATAAACAAAAAAATTAATTTCAAAACCCTAAAACATAGAATTAATACCTGAAATTAGCTTGAAATTTGTGAGAAGGAATAATATTTAACACTTGAGCCTTCAATATGCCACTCGAGGAGAGAGGAGGAGAAAGAAGGGTTTTGGAACATGTGTTGTACTGATGTGTGATTCCAATTTCCAGTGTTTCATCTCTCTCGCTCAGTCGCTCTCTCTCTCTTTATATACTAGTTAAGGCACTAATGGGTAAGAAAGTAATTAGGAAAATGAATGAAGATCGAGAAATTAATTGCCTCTTCATTTCTCTTTATAATTTGTGCAGACCCACATGATTTTTCTTTGAGCATTCGTGCTGTTCGAGACTTCGAGACTTCAGAAATAAAAATTCGTAGCTTTTTCATAAAGTTAGAGTACATATATACATAACACAAAAATTTTAGTGGGGGCCCTAAAAATTTAACATTTTTTGTGGGCCTAAAGCCCCGGCATCTTGGGCTTTAGCCCAGGGCCGGTGCTGACAACATGTCTAAGTTATTACTTGCAAGCAGTATATCATCAACATACAAAACAAGAATAACAAATTTACTCCCACTGACATTCTATATGCATTGATCCACTATATATTTTTCTTAAAATCAAAAGTACTCATCACCTCGTGAAACTTAAGATACCATTCTCTAAAAATTTTGTATGCCTAGTCACAATAATTTTAGTGGTATGTGAGGGACAATAAAATCGAAAAACCCTTAGATCTCTCAGGATATCCAAAGAAATGGCAACTAATGATTTTAGAGTCAAGTTTCTTTATTTGTGACTAGTAATTAATAAAAGTAATGAAAGATTTGTGTCCATCAATTTCAGAGAAAAATGGTCCACATATATCAGTGTGAATTACCTTAAGTAGTGCACCATTTCTAGTGGTTCCTTTCTTATTATCATTCACAAATTTTTCTTTTATACATTCAATACAATGGTCAAAATCAAAAAATCTAGTGAATAAAGAATTCAATCCTTTATAAGACGTTACATTCTATTTTTTGAAATATGGCCTAAGCATTGATGCCACAATTTTGAAGAATTCTCATTATCTAGTTTTTCTTTTATTTTCATTTTTTAGAGGTACTTTCTGTCACATTCATTGTTAATTAGCATTCAGCAAAGACATTATCCAAATTTAACTTAATAGAGGTTTTCCTCTAAAGAGCCAGAACCAATAACATGAGAGTAATGATAAATAATTATTTTATTATTTCCAAACTTAAACGAAAATCCATCAACGTCAAGTTTAGTTACAGAAATTAAATTCCGTGTCATAATGGGAACATAAAGAGTATCATATAAATATAAGGTGAAACCACTCTCCAAAAAACTAAAGGAAGAGTTCATACAGCTTCAACTTGTACAGACTCTCCATTGTCAACTTTAATGGTTCTTTCCCCTGTTTGGAGTGTCTTCTTTGAAAGGAATCCCTTTCTTTCTGAAAATGTCATTGCTTCTTACAGAAGCGACATTTAGGACTTGCCTCAGAGTTGTCACCTGAATAATTTTTCTTATTTGTTTTGGTAGAAATTAACTTATCCTTATTCTTAAAACCTTTGTCATTTTTATGAGCCTTTTTCTTATGGAATCTAGTAGTAGTCAAAGGAGCAACATCAGATTTTTCAATCTTAAGCCTTTCTTCTTCTTGGACGCACATGGCGATTAACTCGCTCATCTTCTATTTTTCTTTCTGCGTGTTATAATTGATCTTAAATGGATCAAATTGTGCAGGAAGAGAAGTCATAATGAAGTGAACAAAAAAACCCCTCAGAAATCGCCATGTCCATACCCTTTAATTTAAAGGCTATGTCGTTCATCATCATAATGTGCTCGCGCACTCCACTAAACCCATCATACCTGCTAGTGAGCATTTTTAAAATAAGGGTACTTGCATGAGTTTTAGAAGAACCCTTAAATTATTCCTCGACTGAAGTTAAGTACTTTTTAGCATTCTCAGAGTCAGGAATAGCTCCTCGAATAGCTGTCGTGATAGAGTTTTTCATAATCATAAGGGACATGCGGTTGGATCGCTCCCACTTTTCATAAGTAGCTTTTTGCTCAATTGAGCTTGTATCTGTAAGTGGAGCAGGAGGATCAACTCGTAATGCATAGTCCAAATCCATAACGCCGAGAACAATTTTCACTTGCTCTTTCCAAATAGTAAAATTAGTTCCATTCAAGGCTTCAATTTCAGAGAGATACCCAGAAATACTAGTTGGAGTCAATGCTGAAACACAATCAAGCTCATAAGCATGCTTACAAAAAACTAAAAAAAATCCACAATGTACAACAATAATTAATAATTAATCATAATAAAACCAACTGTAGGGCAAGTAGTTAGTTACATAAAATCTATTTATAACACCAAAAAAATAGATTTTAATGAGACGTTGGGCATAATTATCAATCTTTCGTTGGTCCAATTAATAATATGCTAATAACATTCCCATAAAATAATGCACAACACATTTATTCACGCATCACCGTTGGGCAGAAACGAAATAAACATGTTACGTATGCAATAAAATTTCATTTAATAAATTTTAATTCTAATTTTTCGTTGGGTAAAATTAAAATCTTTATTTATTAAATGTAACATTATGTGACTTTTCTTAATCTTTAATTGTTTCAATTAATAATCCTCCGTTGGACTGATTATTAATTTTAACAATAAAAGAGTCACGCATACATGTAAATTATTATGATCAAACTCAAATATTAATCAAGTTTGAAAAGTAACATTATTTATAATTTACATGTAACAACTTAAAAGCCCTAATAATATATCACATCATGTTCTAAAATATTAAATTAAAATATATAATTATGAACATGAATTAATATATATTATCAATTCACCATAATCAGGCAAAAATTAATTTAGCATAAAAGGTGTATATGATATAATATGAATATCATGATTAAATATTCATGAAACGTAATCATAATTTTCGAAACAGTGTACTGTTAATATATATTCATGAAATAAGCATGATATGGCCTGCGATTAAATATTTTCGAAACATAATCATACTGATCATATATATTCACATAAATTCCAACTATGATACTGTATGGTATTGATTTATACCGAAAAGTAAGGAACAGTATCATGTATATATCGGAAAGAAACAGTGCATATATATAAATCACTACATTAATTTTCAATAGATATTACAAGAACAATGGTAATTAAATAAAATTTCCCAGTACTGTACTCTCATCTTGGAATCTTTATCGACTAGTCCAAAGTAAGTATAGTGCTATCATTCAAAAACATTAATGGCATACCATATCGGACATGATTTGTATTTGAACAATATTCTTTATTATTTAAATTCCTGCTGATCATGTCCCTTGCGATCTCTTATATATGTTTATGCCTTTTGGTATTAATTTATTCTTAATTTCTTTCAATGTTCATGCATATATATAAAAGGTCACTGAAATAACATGAATTAGAGATGCAGGAACAAGAATCCAAAAATAAGTTATGATTTGCTAACGTATTCTGATTCAACTTTCACGTACCACGTAAGCAAAATAAGCAGACATAATTTAATCACGCATGAGGTAAGCAAATTTCTATTTTTTGAAAACTCCTTTTCGTAGCAACATAATTATATATTATACTCAATACAGATTTTATGCGAAATTAAAATTATTGTCATAATAACATAATTAATTTATTCTATACAATAGCGCAACCAAGCACTTTGATACCAGATGTTGAATAATTATGACGGAACGTACTATTGCATAGAATAAAATCAAATAAATTAATCATAACAATTAAGTACTTACATGAATTGAGAGAAGCTTTCACTGCGCGTAAGGGTAAATGTCTTCAATTGCCTCTCTCAATCTTAATGATGGATGTATAGGTGTGTATAAATTTCTTGAGACGGCAACTGGGACCAAACCCTAACTGTTTTATTTATTAGATAGCTAAGGGTCAAAATCGTTCATCAAGATTATGAAACTCTAGGGCCCATTATGCCAACTTAATATTAGTAATAATATTTATGGGCCACACAATTAATTACCAAACCCATAAATAAAGTAATAAATTAATACAATATATAAATTCAATAATTACATAAATAATAGAGGCCACATAAATAAATAAAATATTCTAACAAAAGATTCTTTTAAAAAACAAGTGAGCCGCAGAAGATGTTTGCTCGACTCTTATGTTATGTGTGTGGAAGATATGGAACTTGACTGCTTAAATTGGACCCATGTGCACGCACGACAGCTGAAAATATGCCTAAGAACTCGAGTAATACTCCTGTACAACCGACAGCAATTATCATGATCCTTTAATAAAATCTACATGGATAGATGAAAAGATCATGTACAATATATTATGAGTTAGTATAAAATTTAGTATTTAATTTGAGGTTATGTATGAATAGCATTATAATTATAACTATTTAAAATAACTATATTTTTCGACAATTTATATTGTTTTGTTGATATAAAATACTACCTCCGTTTCTTAAAAAGTGTAATTTTAATAAAAAAACACACAAATCAATAAGTGAGATAAAATGACAAAGTTAGTCTTTCTCTTCCTTTAGTGCATTAACTTCCTCCATTTAGTGTATTAATTAAAATAAGGGCATATTTTAAAAAAAAAGGCTTTGGATTTCCTAAAACTGCATTATTTAAGGAACAATTTTTTTTTATTAAAACTGTACTCTTTAAAGAACGGAGGTAGTACTTAATAGATATCACCAAACACCGAATCATATGAAAATTTATATGGTCCATATACAAAATTTTTGTTTAAAAATAAAATTATCATGATCCTTTAATAAAATCCTAAAACCTAACAAAACTCTAATTCCTCGCTAACTTTTGAAGGAGAGAACTCTTATCTTATAAATAAGAGATGTTCCAGCGAATTAAAGACACGCTATTTACTCTAATAATAATTCCCTCCATTCATCCATCCATACATACCAGTGTTCTGATTTAAGTATCAAAGAGTTTTTTCGGAGCTCTCAATTCCGGTAGATTTTTTGCAGATTTTTTGACAAATTCAAGATGATAAATTTATGAATCGATCAAAATCCTAATTTGAAGACGTCTGCGTGAAAATTTGGAGTAAACCTGAAAAGTTATAGAAGAACAAACAGTATTTGCGGTGAGAGAGTGCGGTAATCAAATTCATGCATGTGTACGGTGGCCGGTGGGGTGTATTCCACGCCTTAATTTGATCAAACAAAATTGCTGCTTAAACAAATAGAAGAAAAAGTATGCATCCACACGTGACCACATTAACCTATTCGCATCCTTTGTGCTATTACTACCTCTCCATAATAATAGGTTTATTATGAGACGGAGGGAGTATTATTTAGGGTTCTCTTAATATGTGTTTTAACGATACATGTTAAACACACGGTTCAAGAGAATATTTTTTTGAACTGTGTGTATATTCTATTAATTTTTATATTTGCACCAAGTTTAAAAGAATATACACATAATTCAAGAGAATATTTTTTTAAACTGTATATTTAACATGTACGTTTAAGACACATTAAAAAATTCCTATTACTTATGCATCCACACGTGACTACAAATTTCACTGATGTGATTTACATGCAACATGTGGAGCTTTTGAATTAAACATGAAGTACTTAGTGGGTTCGATTTTTCTTATTTTTTTATTTTTTATTTTTGGCTTATTAAAGAATGATGATGATTTCGTACATGGAATAATAGAGTAGCGTCCCTAGTCTAAAATAATAGACTAATAATTCTCCCTTCCAGCCTTTTTAATAATAGACTAAAATAATAGACTAATAATAGAGTAGAGTAGAGTACTTGCAAGAATGGAGGGCCCTAGTCTAGAATGTTTTGCTCAACAAATAATTCTCCCTTCCTGCCTTTTTAATTCGCATTTTAAAGTTATGCACATATATTAAAAAATTTATTTATTTTTTATTTGATCCATTAAGTTGAGTATAAACTCATTTCGTTTTAAAATATTATAAGATCAATATTGATCTTTAAAAAATTAATTTTAAATATTTTGAACCTGAAAATATATTAAGATAATTTTATTTAATTTATGTCAATTTAATTATGAATATTATAATTTGTCTAAAAAAATATTATTCCTTCCGTACCAAAAAAGAGAGAAAAAAATGTATCCTTAAAAAGCATGAACAAAGTACATAAGTCAACAAGAATTTTTTTAACCCTTGGTCATATTACAGCTTACCCAAATAATAAATCAATCACATAGTGTAGGTTCAAATTAATTCACTCCCTCTTCACAAATTCAAAGCCAATTAAAGCAATTTACTCGCATATTAATATGAGAACAAAATGAAAAATAAATTTATATTTTCTCCTCTTATTTGATTGCCTTAATTTACGTGAAATTTATGGATAAATTATCTGTTGAGAGATGGAGAGATTACTAGTTATAAATGTTATTATTTTGAAAACATAAACCATTCATATCAATTTAAAATTTAAAAATATTTCAAATTAATTTTTAAAAAGTCATTAGTAATTAATTTTATAATTTGGAGCGGCAGGGGTACTTACAACTTACAATTTGTATTCCACTTACCGGGATAATACATTTTTTTGTCACTGTATTGGGATCCGATTTTCATAATGGTTACATAAAATTTTTTTGTTACAATTGTGTAGCTATACTCTAAAATAATTACCAAATAATTATTACTTATGATTTCCGTCCGAAAAAACGGACGGAATGCTGATTGTGCATATTGATCCGTTATTTTTGCTGACGTGGAGGGCAGAAATGCAAGGAGGAATAAGTGGCATCATGTATGTGTAATAGTAATAACCATAATTCCAAAACAATTAGTAGTTGAGCTGAATAATTCCAAAACTAATAATAATAAAAAGTAATAATTTCAAAATAATAATAATAATGATAATAGTAATAATAATAATAATAAAATACTTAAAATAATAATAATAATTTTAAATTTTAAAATTTTAAAAAAAGTAAAAAAATTAAAAAAATATTTTTATATGAATAATCGTGCTAATTGTCCCTGCATAGATTTAGTTGGTTCAAAATAATAATAATAATTTCAAAAATAGTAATAATAATAATAATTTTTAAATAGTAATAATAATAATAATAATAATTTTTAAATAATAATAATAATAATAATAATATTAATAATTTCAAAATAAAAAATATATATATTAAGAATAATAATAATAATTTTTTCAAAATAATAATAATAACTTCAAAATAATAATAATAATTTCAAAATAATAATAATAATTTTTAAATAATAATTTAAAAATAATTATTATTATTAGTATTAATATTATTATTATTATTATTATTATTATTATTATTACTATTATTATTTTAAAATTATTATTATTATTATTATGATTATTATTATTACTATTATTATTTTGAAATTATTATTATTATTTTGAAATTAGTACAATTATTATTATAATTTCAAAATAATAATAATAATAATTTGAAAATAATAATAATAATTTCATGTATGTGTAATATTAATAACAATAATAATAATAAATTTTAAATGATTATTATTATTATTTTAAAAATTATTATTATTACAATTATTATTTTAAAATTATTATTATTATTGTTATTATGATTATTATTATTATTATTTAAAAATTATTATTATTACTATTATTATTTTAAAAATATTATTATTATTATTAGTTGTTGATCTGATACTGTTGCTGAAACCCGTCCAAATGGCAAAATCCGTCCACATCAGCAAAATAAAAGGATTTTTATGCACAGTCAACTTTTTCAGACGAAAATCATAAGTAGTGATCATTTGATAATTATTTTAAAATATAATTACACGATTATAATAATAAAAAAAATGGATAAGCACAAAAATCGGACTTATTAAAGTGACAAAAAAAAGGTATTATCCCCTAGCTACGCGACAGTTTCTCTCTCTTTCAGGTAAGCAACATTTATTTATGGTTTCCGGACAAAAAAGAAGTAGCAATATTAATGGAGCAGGCAGGCACCCCCATCTTCTTCTTGTAGTAGTATTTTCTTTTCGCACCATTAAAATTCAATCTTTTTTTTTGGCAGGCACAACTTTGAACACGGTCAAAGATTGAAATTAGAATCTCTTGCTTTGTCTAGAGTATCACCGGGACGTAATACTGTATACTAAAAGGAAAGGAAAGGACAGAAAGGAGGGACCACCAGTAAATATGCTTTTTACCAAACTCGTGAATTTGATAGACTGAGTGAGAATATAATGTGATTTTCATTTACGACTTCTGCCCTAGCAAATGAGGCCTTTGCATCCATACTATAAATGTCAAAGGTGTGCCATTCTCTTTTTTCCGGCGACACCCTCCTAATTTTCCACATCATTTTAGAGCTCTCCTCTCTTGTTTTGTTTTAAGAACATTCATATAGCTAAGCTAGGAAGAAGAGCATGATGGAGGAATTTGGTGGTTCCTCCTCTTCATCATCTTCTCCAGTCTCACTGTCTCAAGAGCACGTGCCAACCCTTCAACAAAGGCTTCAATACATTGTTGAAAGCCAGCCACAGTGTTGGTCTTATGTCATTTACTGGCAAACCTCAAAGGACTCCGATAATGGCAGCCTCCTCTTGTCCTGGGGAGACGGCCATTTTCGGGGCCCCACTAAACACAGTACTCTCCGCAAAGATCAAATTAACCAGACCATGGATGGGTCCATCGACGGCGATGTCATGGATGCCGAATGGTTTTACGTCATGTCCCTAACCCGAATATTCCGTGCCGGTGACGGATCTTCCCCCGGCAAGGCTTGGAGTTCGGGTGCCCATATTTGGGTTTGCGGCACCGACCAACTTCGTGTTGCCGAGTGTGAAAGAGCTAAAGAAGCTCAAGTTCATGGTTTTCAGACTTTTGTGTGTATCCCAACTTGTAGTGGAGTCCTTGAAATGAGCTCAGATATTACCATATCTGAAAACTGGAGCCTTGTGCAACAAGCCAAGTCTCTGTTCGGGTCGGATCTCATTGACTTAATCCCCAAACAGCCAAACCCTAGTAATGTATGGCCCTGTTCATATCTAGATATGGAAATTCCTGATTTTGATCTTCGCGATCAGTTTGTTGCTGTTGATCCCGCTACTCCTCACGTGGAGAAGAAAAACGTCGCTAAGAAGCGGGGCCGGAAACCGATCCTCGGCCAGGACATGCAGGTGAACCATGTGGAGGCGGAGCGGCAGCGGCGGGAGAAGCTCAACAACCGGTTTTACGCACTCCGAGCGGCGGTACCAAACGTGTCAAGGATGGACAAGGCGTCCGTGCTAGCTGACGCAGTTAGCTACATCAATGAGTTGAAAGTCAAGGTGGATGAACTAGAGTTGCAGCTTCTCGAATTCCGAGCTTCGAAGAAATCGGGAAAATCGGAAACGACCGTAGCAGATACGGTAGAAAACCCTAACAGCAGCACCACAACTTCCGTGGATCAAAAATTGGGCAAATCAACTCCATGGGTAGATGTGGAGGTTAAGATGGTCGGGTCGGACGCCATGAATATCCGGATTCAGTCGGAGAATTCTGATTACCCGGGTACAAAATTGATGATAGCGATACGTGAGCTGGAATTACATGTCCATCATGCCAGCATGTCAAACGTGAATGAGTTGATTATGCTGCAAGACGTTGTGATTAAGGTTCCTGCTGCAACAGCAGCAGCAGCAGCAGATGCGGATGGGGGGTTAAGAAGTACCGAGGAAGGACTACGAAGTGCTCTTCTTAGAGCAATGGAGCAGTAGTAAAATTACTACTAGTATATTAATTCCTATAAAACAATTAATGCTTGCCTCTTCATTTATTTTCCTTAATTATTACTCCCCACTGCATATGCAAGTATTATGCCTGCCAAAGGTAAATTAAGTTAATTCTCATCAACTTTCTTCCAAGTAGTAGTATTTTTTTAATTTTCTTTTCACTTTCATCCTTCTTTTTATGTCAACTTGTTAGCGGGTTTTGAAAAAAAAAAATACTACATGCGAAGGGTTTGTTGTGCCAAAAATATACCAGTAAGGCTAGGGCTCTCAATTTTTGACATAACAACCCAATTAAAGATATGGTAACACATTTATTTTTGACTTTTTTCATACAAAAAAATTGAATTAAAGATATGGTAACACATGTTCCTGTAAGTATGTTGATGTATTTTTTTTTCTAGTTGAATATGTCCAAGCAGTATAGAGAAAAATATACACTTACATATTTAAAAATGTGGATAAATAAATATTTTTTATTCAATTTATACGATTAAAATTGATGAAGTTGAAAATGGTTAAAATTAATTTTAATTTTTGCCAGGAAGAGAAAAGAAAGAAAAATAAATAATATGATAGAGAGAGGAAAATGAATGGAATAAAAAAAAGTAAAAATTCAATGAATAATTTATTAATACAAATTTAATAAATAATAATTTATTAACTTAATTTGAATTAAATTAATATAATTCAATTGTAGGAGGAGTATTGATTGATTGATTATTTGCAAAAGTTGTGATAAAGCGAAGCGAATCCCATGATCACTTTAATAGTGATAACTGCTGTGCAGGTTAGCTTTTTACGTACTACAAAGATATGGAATCTGATTTGATAATTAATACCTGACCATCATGACGTGTGCTTTCCATGCTCAATCATAATGAGAGCGATCGTACACCTGCCTCTCCCTCACCCTCGCTTATTTGTCACGTTGTTTGTGAGGTTAGAGAGATGGAATCAATAGGAAAGAAAAAAATATGAAGGGATTATAATTTTCACTTGTCGTGTTTTTGAGTTTTAGAAAGAATATAAAAAGATGAGATTTAAATATATTTTTTATTGTTTGTGAGTTTGGAAGCATGAAAGTAAAAGAAAAATATTTTTAATTTTAAGTTACAGTATTATTATATTACCCTTACATATTAATGCAATAAATGACATAATTTATTTTAAAAATTTACTTTAAGTAATATAAATTATCTAACTTTCCCATCATTTCTCATTCTTATAGATCCTTCCGCTTTTGGAGGAAATTTTTTGAGTCAAACTTAATAACACTCACAAACATGAGATTTGAAGGGATTTTAAATATTTTCCATCCCTTCACCCAAAAAAACTTACAAACACAGTATTAAAAAATCATAGTTTTCGTATTTATGGAAACGGGGACACTACAATAAAGAAATTTTTTTGTTTTTTATATATTTTTTTGTTAAATTGTTATTTTTTTTTCTTTATAGGTTTTTTAGCCTTATAGGGTATTATTTTTCGTAATTTGAATTTTGAATCTATGAAATCTTTCTTCTTTTAATTTGAGATATAATTTTGCATTATATGAAGTTTTTTTTTCATAATCTTTCTTTAAAGGAGATTTGATTTGCGTTCATCGATGATGAAGACAAAATCTATTCAAATTTGAGTGTATGATTATTACAAAGGTATCCTTTTCGCAGTTTGTTTTAAAAAATTACGCAACTGTATTTGTTTTTATCTTTTTTTTTTAAAATTATCTATATATATATTTGATTATTTATCAGTAATGAGAGGAGACAAGTCATTAACTGATTGATTCCCAGTTCATTCCCCCACACCCACCGCCCCCGCCCCCGCCCAATGCACCGGCTAATCACGCTACCCCACGACACTACCTATTAGAACATGGCAAAGTCGTCCTATACATACATACATACAATCATACATACTATACTACTCATGTATACTCCTAATTCCTAATAGTATCTCGAAGCCCTCATTAGGCAACTCATTCAAATTAAAGGCACATATAGATAGATGAGTTACAATTCATATATATTCACCTCAACCAACAATTGACCATAGTTTTCCTATAAAATAATTAAACACAAATGAATAATATATATAAATATATCTTCAACCAACAACAGTTGCAAAATAGTGTTTAAAAATGACATGATGTTTAAAGGATGAACTTCAATCAAAAAAGATAATAATAAATCCCTTGACCTATGACTAAATGTCTATATATAGTCACTTCAGAAAGACAACGATCACATTAATCTTTAGTTATCTTTGGACAAGAAGCATGATATTAATATCATATTGCATAGACTCACGACCTAGTTCTTTTGCCTAGGATTGATAAGTTTAAAACAAAAATTATACTAATATTTTGAAGATCCTATTGCAAAAATTATACAATAGCCAACATTGAACTTCACATTATTCAAAATGTACCACGTACTGATTCAATAGCTAATAATGACAATGAAATCATCTAGCAAATAGTCAAACACATTAATTAGATGCTAAGTATCTTATATGATTAAAGCTTTAAAAAGTATGGGATCGAGACAAATTAACATGGATTAAGTAAGGAGACAAATAGCAGAAAAGGTGGACGTGCCAACTAAATTAGTAGGATAAAACTTGAACATGTATATAAAAATATACACACACTGACACACATATAAGATCAATAGCCAATGCAGTGTATGAATCTATCTAATGATAACTTGAGTGTGAACAATTAAAACATGATAACTATATGGGCCTCAATACACACAGAACAGGAAGAGCAGGATAACTATATGGGCCTCAATACTACACACACAGAACAGCTTTGGCTAATTTGATTACTGTTGACCAACCTTGACTTCTAGTAGAAACAGAATTAGCATAAACAACTTGTTCCACGACTTAATTGAGATGTAAGCACAAACGGATCATTTGATGCCTCGACTTTGTTTGTATTGATTTGTGTAGATCGATCCATATTCATCAACTTAATTTGACTCCTTTGTCAACATTAATGTACCATTCACATTGAAACACCACTATATATGTGACGAGTCATGCTACTATCACATAAAACAATCACATAACGCTCACATACTACTGACGTGACAGTATGTGATTTGTTGCTGACATGACCCACTTAATTAGCTTGTCAACAAATCACATACTGCCACCTCGCAGTATGTGACCTTTATATAACTTGTTTTATGTGATAGTAGCATTATTCATATGTGACCATAGTACCGTGTCCTTTTCAATTCCTTTGACCAAATTAAACACCACTATTTTGTGTTGCTTTTCTAGACTGTGAAACCTGAAGCCATTTACAATTAATGTAACCATCATACACAACAAAAACTTGATTTTCAAACCATTTCACAAATTGATTGTTGAATTGTGCTCTAGAATTATCTCATGATCGATCGGGTGAAGTTCTCTCAATATGCTCATATGCTCGCTGGATGTAGCAGAAGAATTAAATTAACTTAATTTTATCACTAAATTCAATTTATTTGAAATATAAACTAATTAACTTTGTTTGAACTTTAAGGTCAAATTAAGTTGCGGGAACAAGAGTATCCTATAGGCTTCAATACTTGAACCCTCAAGGCAAGCCTTGTTGCGCACCTTTCTCTTTAAACAGGACATGCACCTATATTGAATAAGAAATAATTAGTGTCATTTATGTAACTATACGGATGTGCAAGTAGATAAAAAAAATGGATAAATTAAGGATATATATACCTCTCAAAAGGGTAC